>JAMKQA010004194.1:0-63746 GCA_024699735.1 Posidonia australis | reverse complement strand
ACAATGGTGCGCCAAGCTACCTCAAAAACAATCTGGACTTTGGCTTGCTAATGGGTTAGGGGCTCGGTTTAAAGGCTGATCGCATCCAAAGCAACATAGGGACACTCATTCCTGGGTCACCTCAAAATCGGGGTGTCTACACTTGGCATCTAAAAAGTCAATCAACAAGCTAAATGCGTGAACATGGCATGTGCTGGTGTAGTGCTCACAAGTAGGTGAATAAAAGCAAGTATCGACAAAAAGCATGAATTAAGTCATGTGCATGTGTAGTGGCATGGTAATGGTGTAAAAAGGCACAAAAAGGCCTATGCAGCCAAATATGTACAAGCGAACAGAATAAGCAAACAAGCACAAAGTATATAGACCAAAGACAAGTATGGAGACCAAAACGAAAGCCATAATCTAGTTATCCCCAACGGAATTGCCAATTCCAGTGACTATGTCGGTGGAACCCTGCACAACTTTCATTACAGTGCGTGGAAGCACACGAGGGGTCCCGATACAATCACGGTGAAGATGGTGAATCCGACGAAGAAGATTAGACTCGGAAACACCAAGGAAAGATAAGAAAGGATAAGGAAAGGAGTCGCCACCTAGTCTTTCAATGGAAAGGTGAGGAAAACCAAACATGAAAGAAAACCAAGAAGAAAACAAGATGAAGAAAACCTGTATGCTCTGTGCCTAATGGATGTAATGCACAAATCAATGCGGGCCAGAGAAAGGGTAAGGATTCTTGTAATGCATGGGGAAGGGGTTAGGCATCCCTATGCGCCCGAGGAACTCAGTCTTTCTAGATTTCCTACTTGCTAAATGGTCTATTAGGTGTGTGCTTGCCTATTCTGAATGCATATAAGAAAGATGACTGGAAAACATGCCAAATCAAAGATAAGAAAAGAATAAAAGGAAAAAAATAATCTGAGGGACAAATGTAGGCATTGAGAATGTCGCTTTAGTGTACACCCATGGGTGATGAGGAAAATCGTGAAAATCGAGAAACTCTCATAAAGCATCACACAAATCTACGGAAACTCGAAGAAATCCAAGAAAATCAAATTTGGGAAAATAATCCTCATTCGGGACAATGTCGGCATCGTTAAGCCTGTTAATGTACACCTTCGGGTTAAGGAAAGCCAAATCAAGTCAAAAATGTGAAAGTCGTAAGAAATCCGAGAAATGATGGGAAAACCAAGGTTGAAATGGGGTCAAAAATGCGTGAAATGTAACTCAGAGGGTCTTATATCAAACTTTAAAGCATGAAAGGCATTAACAATATTATTTAGGGGGCACATTGCAATATTTTTAAATCAAACTTTATTCAAATGATGTTAAAAACCATTTGCTAGGACCTATTGTAAGAAAAAGCACCTACTTGTAAGAAAATAAGGACCTAACTATAAGAAAACCTAAGTATCAGAAGTTATCTAAAAGAAAATTTATTTTTTTTAAAAGAAAGGAATCGACGGCCGTCGACGACGGAACTCCACCATCGACGACCACCAGGGATACCCTTCTGGGGCATCCCATGCTCGATCACACATCAGGCTCCAATGGGAGCAAGATGAGAAGGAGGGGAAGAGATCCAACGGTTTCGATTGAAGGCTCGACGGTCGAAAGAGGCTGCCCGTCTCCCTCGTCGTCGTGGCACTTTGGTGACGACGTCGAAGTAGAAGGAGGCTTCAGAGGGCTACGGCACGGAGCTCAGGGGTCCCTGGAAGCTTGGAGGCGCCGAGTGGAGCTATTCCCCTCTTCTAAAACCAAGAATGGGGCACTCCTCCCATCCTTAGACCTTGCTCGCCATCGACGCGTTCCAACTACGGCAAGCTCTACTACGATGGTGATCCAGTGTGTGAGGCTTGGCTTCGATGGCTCCAGAGTGCTGGGGGCGTGTCGTGGAACATTCTTGGAGGCTTGGAGAGGCACGACGATGTAGGAGGAGCATGATCCATTGCTGTTATCAGTCCTCTTCCCTGGCGACAGTGAAACGTCACAATTTCAGCAAGCTTCCACTGGGAGCTTTCACAGTGACTGAAGCGGGGTTTCGATTGGTGGAGAAGCAAGAGGAAGTCTGTGGGAGGAAGATCAAGCACTGTGAGGCACGAATGAAGCTCTGGACTTGTGTCCCCACCTTGGCCACTGGAAAACGACTCTAGTGAGGCTTAAAACAATGATTCTAGCTAGGGAAGACCTCTGGCTTTACTGGAATTGAAATGAGAAGGAAGGGGGAGGCCAGGGAAGCTAAAAATGAAATAAATTGGAGTCAGTGGAGGGCATACTTGGTCTGGCAATGGAGTCGACAATCGAAGCTCACCGAAGATGGCTCCAAACTCCGATTTCTCTCCTCCACGAGCTTCCTCCTTGCTCTAGGATCAGTCAGGTTGCTTTGATTGGGAGAAAAGGCTTTGGGAGGCTCTCCTCTCAAATTTTCCAAATCCTCTTTCTCACTTGCAAATGGGGCTATTTATAGGCTTCCAATTGGCTTGGTTGGTTGTTATGGTTAGAGTGGGAGGTGGTTAGAGTGAAGTGGGAAGTGGTTAGCGTGGTTAGAGTGAAGTGGGAAGTGGTTAAGGTGGTTGGAGTGAAGTGAGAAGTGGTTAAGGTTGTTGGAGCAAAGTGGGAAGTGGTTAAGGTTGTTGGGGTTTGACTTATGGCTTAGGGTTTGACTTATGCTTTAGGGTTTGACATAGGGTTTCACCTAGGTTTAGGGTTTGGATTAAGGTTTTGAATTTGGTTTAGGTCTTAACCTAAGGTTTAAGATTTGGATTAGGGTTTTACCCAGGTTTTAGGGTTTATTAGGATTTTTTAGGGTTTATTAAGATTTTAATGGTTTATTTAGGGTTTTATGGTTTTGTTTGCATTTTTTAAGGTTTTTCTTAGGTTTATAGGGTTTTTAGGAGTCTTTGCGGTTTGTTAGATTTTTAGGGTTTTGTTTGGTGTTTTAGGGTTTTTTGAGGGGTTTTTTAGGTTTTTATGGTTTATTAATGGTTTTATGGCTTTGTTTGGTTTTTTATGGTTTTCATAGGGTATTTAAGGTTTTTAGGATTTTTAGGGTTTTCTATGGTTTTTATGGTTTATTTATGGTTTTCTTATGGTTTTTAGGATGTTTTAGGTTTTCTTAGAGTCCCTTTAGGGTTTTGTCTTTTTGCAAGCACTCGAGGGTGTCTATAGGTAGTGTGTTAGACAAATTGTCTGGGAACACGTCGGGATATTCACAAACGACAAAAATGTTGTGAACACCCAACTCAGGTGAATTGGAGGTGACTATATTAGTTAGATATCCTACTCAACGCTTAACTAGCGACTTGTAAGCCTTTATTGCGGAAATGACATGTTTAGGCTCATCTTGACACACACCTTGTACAAAGAAGGAACCATCTCTGGAAGACCCAAAATATAATTTCCTACGAGCACAGTCGTTCATAGCAGACTATTGTGCCAACCAATATATACCACGTATCACATCATACTCCTGCATGTCCATGAAGATAAGGCTCGCATCAAACTCTTTGCCATTCAACATCAACCTGACAGATCACGATACCTCCAGGCTAAATTGTGCTCCCCCAATGGCATCCCCACATTGAGATGAAAGGTCAGCCTAGTCGGTTTATCCTCTACTCCGCCGTGAAAGACTTAGAGACATAGGAGAAGGAAGTTCCATAGTTAAACAATATCTTGGCCATCCATCCTACCACAAGAAAAGAACCTAAATGGCCAAGCACACCAAAAACATCATTTCCAAATCAGACAGTTGTCTAGAATACAAGAGAAATTACAATAATTACATAAAGGGTTGTACAACACCACTACCCATTCTTATCCTCTATCACGTCTCTCGAAGGTCCAAGATCAAAAGCTGAAATAGTAAAAACTCATCTGCTCATCGGCTGCTATGGTGTGCTCCCTGCCTTATTGTGGGGATCTGAGCAATACTTCTGAATATCCCATGGCCTTCCATAGTTGTAGCACACCACTTGGTCTAGAACCTACCATGATCAAGGAAAAATAGCATCAAGATGGCCCACCTAGCCACATTGGAAACATTAATTCCCTTTGGGAGAATTGGAACCTATCTGACTAAAGCTAGTGCCATTGCCACTAGTGGAACTATGTTGACCTACTGAAACGCTACCAAACTCCCTTTTCTTTTCTTCCCAAGGCTACCCGTATCGCTAGAAATTACCATATTGAAGAAAGAGAACCAAGAAGTAAAGGAAGACTTACCCTTCCCTCTAGGACGACTCTCCTTGAATTTCTTATATTTGTCCTCGAAATGGGAGGCCATCTCTATGAAATCTACTACCGTCTAGCATCGATAGCTCATTACCTTCAGCCTCAGCCTTAGTTGTAGGCCGTCCAAGAATCTCTATGCCTGCTTCTCGTTTGAGGGATAGACAGGAGAGAAACATTCTAGTCAAGCAAAAGCAGCTTCATACTTGAGCATAGACATGTTGTCTTGCTCGATGTTCCGGAATTCTCAGCAAAACTTCTCCTTAACATAATAAGGGAAGTATTTCTCACAGAAGGCTGCCTTGAAATCATTCCACTTGATATTGACAGTAGTCGAGCCTAGGAACTTCAGCCACTTCACAGACTTCCACCACTTATCTGCCTCACCTTCCAACAAATAGGTAACCAACAACACTCAATGCTCCTTAGGGTAAGCCATGCTATCTAGGATCCTCACAACCCTCTCTAACTAGGCCTCACTCTCCTTAGCTTCACACATGCCTCAAATACTACAACCATATGTCTTCCAATGACTCACTAGAACCACCCTTACCGAATGCAGGAGAAATTCTGTACACCAAGATCCGCTGTTTAGTGTGCATGACCTTCCTTCTGGCATCCTCATGGGGCTCGGACTCATGGGCAAAGGCCTTGCCCTCGTGGCCACGGTGAGACATTTTGCAAGAGGAGAGGAACAAGGTACCTACACAATAGTCAAAAGCTGTAACCAGAAATCATAATAAGACTGTCAAGTGCAAACGCTACCATGCATGTAGAACCTATGGAGTCATTAGACTAGACACCATAGGCTAGTGCAACCTAGTGAACCTGGGCTCTGATACTATATGTATAACAAATCACGTCACTACTATCACAAACAAATTATCCTAAATAATTTCAACATAATTCAATGCTAAATTATAGGAAATTAAAGGCTACCTGAAAGCATCTAAATTACCAAGAACCTACAGTGAATGGCTATGAGACTCCAACTATGTGCAGTAGAGACCATGACAGCTGCATGTCTACACCTACAAGTAAAAACCAAAAGAAAATGTGTGAGTGATTAGAAAAGTCATCCAGCACGCACCCTATGGAAAACATAGAAAACAAAACCAAACTTTTCTCTTTAAAATCTCATTTTCACCAAATCTACCAAGTCTCAAAACACAGGCCCTACTAGCCAAAACCATAAATCTCATCTCCAAAACATTTCATCTTTTCTTTTGAAGCCACATGAACACAGGAAACCATTCGTATAGCAAAACAATGCTCTACCTGTCGAAACATCCAAAATACAGTCCATATTGGCAAAAATCTCAAGCATGACCCTACCGACCACAAATCACAAACACACTATGACCAAGCTAGAACTGAAGCTCCTCATGTGATGAAAGGCACACAAAGAAACTGATAAGGTCACAACAAAGATGGTGAATCTAAGGAAGGATACTCAACTCGAAAACACCAAAGAAAAAAAAGCAAAGGACATGGAAAAGAAAATGGAGTCGCCATCTAATCTTTTAACGGGAAGACGAGGAAAACTAGATGCATAAAAATCCGAGGAAAAGATGTAAAATAGATGCAAATGAATGTGAGCATGCTCCGTGCCTAATGGATGCAACACATTATTCATAGTGGGTTAGAGAAAGGGAAAGGACTCCTATTATGCATGGAGAAGGTATTAGGCACCCCTATATACATGAGAAATTGGCCTTTCTTGGCTAATCACTCGCTTGTTAGTCACCAATACTACTGCATGTATGCTTAAGATGACATGAATGCCATTTGTAAAAATGATATGAATGAAATGGATGGGGTGAAAAACAATGTAATCTAATGCTTAGTAACACTATGTGAATCTTGGATCGTCGGTTAAAAGGAATTGACATAGTAAACATCATCACCCTAAATAAATGTGAAATGCCAGAGGATATGTGAGAACAATGCAATGCAATTGAGGATGTGCAAATGTAGAAACCCAGAAAGGAAAACAATGCATGATACTGGGATGAAACAGAGTGATGTGATGTAATGGAGCTCAGCCAACTGCCTGTCCAAATCATGCAACCTGCCCAGGCTTTTCTTCCATGCATTCAGCATGCACCTGTTGGATGTAGAACAGAGCAACGAGCTATTCCTCGCTCTAGACCTAATGCAATGGTGCATGGATGTATGATACATGGGAAGCTAGATGCGAGGTACGGAATCATACTTGGATGCTCGGAAGGGGTCGAGGCTGCTCGGATTACTCTACCCATCAAGCTCATCGTGAAATGGATGAAGGCTCTCCACTTGTGGGCTCCGACAAGGCTATCCAGTGCTTGTTGAGGTCCAAAGCGATGGATGGGAATGCATGGATGAAGATTGGATGTTGTGTCCACGTTCCACCGTTCATGCCACCTCTCACCGGCAACCACGAGCTCGATTGGCCATACAAACGACAAGGAGCATCAAGTAGCCATCTGAGGTGAGTAAGGGACGAAGGAGAAATGTGGAGATGTGCTGGAATGAGAACCAACGAAGCTCACAGGTCGACGGTCGATTTTAAGATCATCGGAGTTCTCATTGACAAAGCTTGAATGTTATGAATACATGACTGAGATGGCATAGTGAATGCTGATGAAAAAATGCATGGCATAACACGATGATGCAACAAGAATACAAATAAAACTAAGACACATGCTCAACAAGGGGTTGGAGGTGAAGCTGCAGGGTACTATGGGTTTTTCTTTGGCAATGGCTCATGATAGCTCTTCTCCATGCTTTAAAGGCTTGGTAGCGATGGAGGTTGATCCAGGGGACTATGGGGAGGTTAGTGGAAGGATCAGTGGGATATTGTATGAGTTGAGGGGATGTTTCAAAGGTTGGATGTGCAAAGGTGGATTCCGACCAGGAATGGAGGTGGATAGGTGACGGTTGATGGCCAGCGGACATGTGGGACGCTTCCTCAAGAGAGGAGGCTCTACTGGAAGTGTGTGGTATGCTCGGTGTAAGGCAGTCGATGCCAGGCCAAGAGGTAGTTGCTATGTTTGTAGGATGGCTAGGAGGTAGTGATGTGGTGGTCGGAATGGCAGTTGTGGGTGGTGGTTTGCCTAAGGACGGTTGATGCACAAGGCAGGGTGTCCAGTGAGGCCAAAGGTCCAAGAGGAGGAGCTGTTTGGTGTGGGTGGAGGTTTTATAGAGGGAAGAAAGAAACATGAGGCGTTGGTTTAAATGTGGATCAAGATGACAGTATTTAATTAAATCAAGTGGGGACTTGATGAGAAATAGGAAATTATGTAGCACACCCAAATCCATGCCATCCAATGAGAAGACATGGATTGATGGTCCACTAAGTGAAAAAACCAATAAGCCCACAACTATTAATTACTGACCCAACAACTTGTCCGACCCATGCGACATGGCTACACTATCAACATGTGGTAGTTAGATGACTGCGCCAAGTTAGAATGTTTTGTCTAGATTTTAGGCTAACTCCTCGATTACTGGGCCACCAAAAGGGTTTGGGCTTGGTGTTTGATGGTGGATTATTGGTATTGGACTAGCTTTAGGGTTTTTGATAGGTTTTTCGGGTGGTTTTTTGGGGTGTGAAATGGGTTGTCATATGAGGAAATGCCTCATTGCTACTAATGCACTCTTCTGCAGAAATTTGCTTGCGAGTGGTTACCAAAGTGGGGGGTCTATAGATGCCCCACCTTGAGCAAGATTGAGGTACGGAGGGAACCAAGACTGATGCTTAGGATTAACAAAAGACACATCACTTGGTAGCCTATGGGAGGTGGTTTTTGTTGTTGGCACTAAGTCATTCATTCGATGGATGCAACGAATGTCATGACCCAGGGCCGATATATAAATGTAAATGCTAGCATGATGTCGAAAACATGAGTACTGATGCTAATGATGCGTACTGATGTAGAGACATTGCTCGAATGCGAATGCGTGCTAAGCTCTGTTGGGGATATGCGCAACTCTACACAATGCTAATGCGAGTGTGTGATGATGCGAGTATAATGATGCAAGTGTAATATGGGTGATGATCACGATGTTGCAAGTGCAATGCTGAGGTTACCACGTCAAGCCAGAGTGCCACAGAGGATACGTTGGCACTCTGTGCTACAGGAGGCATGCCAAGCATGCTATGCCAAGAAAGCATTGATGCAAGTGGAATGGTATGGAGGATGATGCATGCAGTGTTGAGTACGCAATATGGAATACCAACACTAAGCAAGTAGTGCAGCAGAGGATACATTAGCACTCAATACTGTGGGAGGCATGCCATGCACGCAATTCCAACGAGATCATGATGCTGATGAAGTGCCTGAAGGAATGAATGGGGTGTTGTCTCTCCATGTGGAATACCAACGCTGAGCAAGTAGCATGGAAGAAGATACACTATCACTCAATGTTGCAGGAGGCATGCCATACATGCGATGCCAACGACATGATGAAGCTGATGAAGTACCTGGAGGAATGCATGGGGTGTTGTCTCGCAATATGGAATACCAACACCGAGCAAGTAGCACAACAAACGATACACTAACACTCAATGCTACAGGAGGCATGCCATACAAGCGATGCCAACCGGATGATGATGCTGATGAAGTGCATGAAGGAATGCATTGGGTGTTGGGTACACAATGTGGAATACCAACGCTGAGTAAGTAGTACTGTAGAGGATACACTAGCACTTAATGCTGCTACAAGCGTGCAATACACGCGATGCCAGTAGGATGATGATGCTAATGAAGTGCATGAAGGAATGCATAGGGTGTTGGGTACACAATGCAGAATACGAATGCCGAGCAAGTAACGCGATAGAGGATACACTAGCACTCAATGCTATGAGAGGCATGCCATGCATGTAGTACCAACGAGATGATTATCCTGATGAAGTGCATGAAGGAATGCATGGGTTCTTTGGTACACAATGTGGAGTACTAACATCGAGTATGTAGTGCGGCAGCAGATACATTGACACTCAATGTTGCAGGAGGCATGCCATGAATGTGGTACCGATGAGATGATGATATATGTAAGGTGGATGTGTTGTGATGACTATCTTAGGCGTCTACTAGACTGTGCAATGTTGATATTGGCTATGTTGGGCACGTAGTATTAATGTACTATCGTTCGGTAGCTAGTGCTACAGAGGATACACTAGCACTCAATTCTGCAAGAGGCATACAGGGCACATGGTGTGGGCATGTGATGTTTGGTCTGTGATGTGATGCTATGATGGTAAAATGGTGATGCTACAGTAGTGCTGATGCAATGCAGTGTGATGCGATGCAGCAAGGTGTAATGCTTACATGTTAACATGCAATGATATGCCATTAAATGTAGTGAAATGCAATGATATGCGATGCTCTTGTTAGGGCATGTGGTGATAAGCAACAGATCTGATGGAATGCGATGGTATGCCATGTTCAAGCATGGTATGCGGTAAATGTGATGAGATGCGATGATATGCTACAATTGTAGGGGAATGATGAGTTGACGGACTCATCACCGAATAGTTAAGGCCATCCGCTTGAGGAGATGAGGGACATGGCAAGGACTTATGAGCTTGTCGACCAGATAGTTAGGGCTATCAACATGAGAAGAGAGGCATGGCGAGTCTGAAACCTACCTGCTACAAGATGAACCACAAAGGGGATGAGCCTATCGGACAAGAGGGATAGTGATAGATCCGTAAATCTGTCACCGAGGGCCACAAGGTAATGGGAATGCTACACCTAACAGGTGGCAGAGGTCCGAGGATGATCCTGTAGTAGTTATGGGTGCCAACCGAAAAGAAAGGCAAAAAGATTTCAAAGCGCAGACAAGATGCCCCTGGTATCTATAGATATCTCATTTTTTCATATCCTAGAGTTCACTTAGGAGAGGAATCCTTGAGGCGCCCCAGATCACGTGGCTAAGGATCTCTAACCTTCTTCCAGATTTTTTAAGGAATCTTTATGTTTTCTTGGGTTTTTAATGTATTTCTGTGGATTAAGATAAAAGACAATGGGTCAAATGTAAAATACAAAGGTGTTACCTATATAACAGGTGACAAACTCAGTCACCTCTTGAAAAGGCGACGTGTTTAGTCACCCTCTCAATAAGCGACTAGGTTCTGAAGGTGCCAATTCAACGACAAATACCCTAGACTTCTCTCTCCACACATTTGTCATCCTAGGCTTTAATATGATATTTGGGATATTTATAAATACTATTATGACTTTTCCCATAATTACTATAATTTCTATAATTTTTTAACATTTAAATATCTATGCATACCAAATAAATCATTACAAGTGCTAAATAATTCCAAAAAATTATTGAAATTCGGATGATTTGATAATTAAGGTCACTTATTTTTATTTTTATGAAAAATGAGATTTTATGATAAGTTATCACATTTTATGTTATAGCTTATATTTAATTCATGTTAATGCTAAAAAATAAAGATTAAATCCAAAATATCTAATTGATTGCCAATCTATTTTAAATCAAATACATCATTGATTTTAATTGTGATTTCTCATAATTATTAAAGATTTGATTTTCAAATCCAATTTACTTAACTTTTTAAGTGGATTTTGAATTTGGAGATTAATTTAAAACATCTTCAATTACGAGTATGATTTTTCAGAATTGATTTGGTCAATATTTCATAATAGATTTGTAATAGATATTTTTTGACCGTAATTTTTCGAAATATACCTTTTCGGTCTCTCAACGCCACACGCACCAGTGACAGGCTTACGTGGCAAATTTGATTGCCATTTGGGTACTGATTCATTGTGTACAACCAAAAATAGAATCTCTTGGCTAGTCACCACTCCAAGCAGCGATTGCATGATTCTATCGCCTCTCATATAGGCGACAAGATCTGATTTCGATTTTCTGCCTTTTTCAAAGCATTTCATCCTAGCCCTTGATCTATCTCTCGTCTTTGATGAGATCCCCAACCCTCATACTATATAAATAGACCCCTTAGGTTTTCAACCCAAGGGGGAGGCACTTCGAAAATTCTAAGGAGCAACTTTGCAAACCCTATGAATGATCTTGAGAGAAAGAGAGAGCTTTTTAGCCCCTCCTCCATGTCCAAGCCCCTAGAAGCTCAGATCCACTATAGATCCAGCCTCTTTCAAAGCCATAGCACGTCTCTAGTGCTTTGTCTAACTGGCCTTCACCTCCTTCATCCACTCCAAAGCGCACGAGGGTGAAAGGGAGTATTTTTATTACTACATTTTTATTAACATAAATCCATTGCATGACATAATATAGCCTATGGTATATGCATGCAGGGACAACCCCTGTTAGTATTAGATTCAGTTGTTTATGTTATTTGCTATTTCTTTTTATTTCATTTACTACACTTAAAACTAATCTAGATTTTTTTTCATCTGTTTTGAAGGGAAAGACGTACTACATAGCACAAGGACACCGCTGGACAACATCTTGCCATCGACTTAGTGAATCGAGAATCCACACAAACACACCTCCATCAGAACACCCGTAGGCGTCTTGTAAAGTGGCTCCTGCAAAAGACAAGTGGCTATCACAAAGGATCATCAAAGTTATTGGACACGACGACGATTCTACATCAACCCCTAAAAATCCATCCACATAAAACTAGCAATCATGGTGGGATCAGTTTGAGCCATCCCCCGTGCAATGTAAGGTTCTCTTTCACTTCTTTTTTTTAAATTTTCTTAGACGTTAGATGCAGTTTTAGGTCTGGAAGTTTTGCGTTTAGCTTTTCACAATGACCATACCTCTTATTCAGCTTTTCTCAAGTAAATTGTTTCCCTATATTTCTCACCACCTCTCCATTAGGCGTCGTATCTCGCTGCTATTGAGAGGGAGACATATCACAGTGCCTGTGTTTGTAACACCTTGAATTTCCCGTAACAATTTAAACAAATTAAATTACAGGAAATTAAAGCTAAATAGAAGATATTACACTACCAAGAACCTATGTGCATGGCTATGAGACTCCGATCTATATGCACTATGCTAATCCTTTTGTGTGTCTACACTTGCAACCCTAAACACGAGGAAAATGAATGAGTGACGGAAGTCACCCAACATGCATTTCACAAAAGACGATGGAAAACAAAATCATAATTAATTTTCTTTTAAATTCATTTCGCAAACCAATTTCTCAAAACCTATTAAACCAGGCCCACACCGGCTAGAATCACAACTAGGGCTCTACTAGCCCAAAACCATAAGCAAAGGCCCTCAATGGCCAAAACCACACATCGTGAGTCAAGAAGTCCAATGCCAAGCAACCAAACTCTGGCCACAAGAAGTCCTCCGAGGAGCGACCACGGTGTTCGACACTACCACGGTGAAGCCATCCTGTGTAGGAGGGATTACCATCCCGCAATTCTCCCTACCTAAAGAACCCTCACAAAGCCAACCCCTCCTTGGGAAGGTTGTTCTGTCTCTTAGGATGCTATCCGCTATGGGGCACGTGTTCCACTCACACTAGCCACCACAAGGTACGCCTCCTCACAGCGTCCTCCACAAACGATGCTCAAGAGGGAGTGTCACACCTCCACATCCGACGACATCCGAGCCTCAGTGCTCATAGCGACAGTAGGAGTATCATACCTACTTGTCATGCCACAAGATACCTCAACCCACGGACCACAATCCTAGCCTTGAGACGACAGTCAAGGAGTCTCGTATCTCCATGACCCGATGCCCCACTGCCTCAGGTATCTCGGGACCCAACCTCGACCAAGGTGTTGTGCCCGACTACACGAGAATGTCGTCACATTCCGTGGTCCCGACGACATGGTCCCACACTGTCTCGACCCGCACACAGAAAACTAGGAAAACCATTTTCCAAATCTGCCAATTCAACTCTTTCGAAATCATTTCAAAACCATTTTATATAGCTTTGAAAACTTTTCCAAAACATCGGCAAAATGACACATCAGGTGTCCCAAGAGACTACCATTGACAGCCCACAATCCCATCTCAAAGGGACAAAACAAACCAATCTGAGAGAAACAGGTTCGGTATGCTGAATTCCACTGATTCGGTATGCCGTCCCGTCCTCGGTATGCTGAAATTCACTCGATCGGTCGACCGGAAGGATTCAGTTGGCCGAATTGACTGGAGGACCAATACTATTAGAAAAATGGCATGCCGAACGAATTCGATATATCGAAATTCATTGATTCAGTATGCCATTTCCACTTCGATATGTCGAATTCTAAGAATCCAAGAAAACGGCCCAAAACCCTACTTTCAAAATTGCCTAAGGTGGGACCGCTAATCGGACCCACCAAACAAACACAAAAAATCTTGCATAAAACATAACGTGTAAACCCTCGAGTCTACTCCAAATCCCAACAAAGAAAAGCAAAATCCATTCACCATGCATCAAGATATAAAATCACCAAGGTAGGAGGGTCAAAACAACCCAAAACTCAACGACCAACATAAATGCCTATAAAACCACGATAAATGCTCATAAAATCACAATAAATTCTAGGAACATAAATTTACCTAGATTTCTTGTAACACTATCAGTTTCAACCAATTTCATGCTCTCTATACAAGGGTGGGAGATGTGCACTTGAGAAACGCTCTGATGAATCTCCAGTCGACTCCAACGACCACAACATGTCCATGACCACACCACGACCATGGGGACGCGACTTCGTAGCTCCACACACCTCCACACGCCACCACATACCTTTGCCAACTCACAAGCACACCGAGTAGAGGAGAGAGATGAAGTAGGGGGAGAGGTAGGGGAGAGGTCGGGGAGAGGAGAGGGTGGGGAATGGGGAGAGTGAGGGAGAAGGAGAGAACGAGTGAGGAAGAGGAGAACGGGTGGCATGCTTGGGACGGGAAACGGAGGGGAAAGTGGAGAGGAGGAAGGGTGAGCTGGTCGAGGCCACATGCGCATGAGCTTATAAAGTCATGCTAGAGGGTAGTTGAATGCGTGCTCAACCACACATCCAGCGTACCCACGAAACAAACGAGCAAACCAAACTCACACCACGAACACACTCCCACCAACTTGCCAACAAATGTGGGCCCCACAAGCACAGTGCCACAATGCACAGTGCCAACCATGCACAGGGACATGAAATCAAAAGCCAGCCCAAGAGGCCCAAGCCTAAAAGTACAAAACCACACCAACGGGCTTTGGAACAGTAACACTCGTCCAGGAATAAATTCATTAAAAATGTAAATAATTACAAAATGAATTTTATGGGTGTTACAGTGTTATAGGTGATGAGTATTATAGACAGTACTCCTTATAGGTTTATCATTTTTTCCCTATTTTGTGTTATTTTTCTTGGTCCGCAATATCAATATAAAAAGAAATAGCATCCTGTCCACTGTGTTTTAGATTTTTGATGGTTTTTCGGCTTGTTTTCCATCGACCGATAAGGTGGAAACTATTTGTTTTACACTGAAGTTAGAAGTTCCTTAAGAAAAACTTCTTTCTAGTTAAGAATAATCAAATTGGGTGAATCGGGCTAGCGTAAGTTGCTCTTTCATGCCATGTTTGTTTACTATTGCTAGATTGATAACTTAAGTTGTCTTAAGGTGTTGTTATTGACTCTTCCTTTCTCCTTAAGTCAATAACAAACGTTGGTAGATACTTCACACTCAATTGTTTCTTGTTTATTTACTACTATTGTGGTTTGTTAAGAAACAACCCTAAAGACAGAATCCTAGGTTGTGGGTGCCTCTATAGAGAAACAAACCCATAGCCTAGGTCCTCTTTTTAAGGCCTACTAGAGGTCCAAGAGTGGTACCCTATAAGTTACGAAGCCCATCAAGTGTTACTGTAGAACACTAAGGAAAAAGCCTTAACCCACCGCTATAGGAACCCAATAGTAAGAGAACATAGAGTAATTAATTTATTAATTAACTACTTTAACAAATAAATTTGTGTTTTGAGCTAAAACAATTTTGCTTAGATAATACTTGTTTGAGGGTTTTGTCCATGATAGATTTTGGTCGCTGGAACAGATAGGCAACTGAGTGATTTGTCTTACCAGTGCCACTATCTATCGCCTATCTTTTTGGCAACGAGTCTTGACGCCGCAAAATAGGTGACATCAAGCAGCCACACGTCTGTTTGCCTTGACTACAGAGTGGCTTGGTGGTGAATGCAATAACAAGTTACAGGATCCTTTGTAACAGTATCTTGGGTCTGCACCTTCTTTATTAGACATAGTTGTAAGCATTTTCTTCTGTTTCATCAACATTAAGGTGTAATTTTTCTTTTCTTATAAAACTTATAATAGGTTTGTCATGCCCCAAATTTTCCATAATAATTTAAAAAAAATTAAATTATAGGAAATTAAAGCTAAATAGAATATATCAATTACTAGGGACATGTGTGTGGCTACGAGACTCCAGACTATATGCACTATGTTAAACCCACTACAAGTCTGCACCTGCAACCCAAAACACGAGGAAAGCCTTAGTAACAAAAGTCACCCAACATGCACCCCACAAAAAGGTGGAAAACAAAGCTATAATAATTTTCCTTTTAAAATCATTTTGCAATCATTTTCTCTAAAATCCAAAAAATCAGACCCACACTGACCAAACCAACAATCGGGCCTCTAGCAGCCCAAATCTCAAACATGGCCCTCAATGGCGAAAACTACACACAGTGAGTTGGGAAGCCCAGTGCCAGAAAACCAACCCTAGCCATAAGCAATCCACCGAGGAGCGACCACAGCATCTGCACTACCACGGTGAAGCCACCATGTGCAAGAGCGATCACCGTCCAATGATTCTCCCACCTAGAGAACCCTTACAAAGCCAACCCTCCTCTAGGAAGGTACTCTCGCCTCTCAGGACGCTACCAACTGTGGGGCACGTGTATCACCCACACTGGCCACCATAGGGCATGCCTTCTCAAGACGTCCTCCACACAGTGCTTAGGAGGGTGTGTCATACCTCCACACTCGATGACACTTGAGCCTTAGTGCTCACAGTGACAGTAGGAGTATCATACCTCCCCATCATGCCACAAGACACCTCAACCCTTGGACTACAAACCTAGCCATGAGACGACAGTCAGGGTGTCTCATACCTCCAAGACCCGATGTCCCTCTGCCTCAAGTATCTCAGCCCCCAACCTCGACCAAGGAGACGCACCCGACCACCTGAGAATGTTAGTCCACACAAAGAAAACCAGAAAAACCATTTTCCAAAATGGCCTATCCATCTCTTTGAAACCATTTTCCAAACCATCTTATAT
The DNA here is from genome assembly GCA_024699735.1 of Posidonia australis. NCBI lineage: Eukaryota > Viridiplantae > Streptophyta > Magnoliopsida > Alismatales > Posidoniaceae > Posidonia > Posidonia australis. The sequence goes on along the minus strand of JAMKQA010004194.1, from coordinate 47,272 downwards.
CTTTAGAAAATCTATCAAAACCTCGGTAAAATGGCACATCAAGTGTCCCAAGTGACACTAATGATGACCCACAATCCCATCTCGAAGGGACAAACACAAACCAATCCAAAAAACCCTCAGAATCAGAATTTTATAAAAATCTCTAGGCTCTGATTCGGCATGCCGAAAAACATGTTTGGTATGCCAAAAAACCCTCAGAATCAGAATTTTATAAAAACCTCGGTAAATTCTCATAAATTTGAAAATATTACATGCATTCTACTCATTAAATTGGAGTGCATACCTACAAAATGCATTCTGACGATCCAATCTGATCTCCGACCAACTCCAATGACTCCACGCATCCTCGACCACTCGACGACCTCAGGGACGCCCCACCAAAGCTCCACACGTTGCTGCAAACCACCGCATGCCTTCGCCAACTCTCAAGCACACCAACAGGGAAGAGGGAAGAAATAAGGGAAGAGGTGGGGGAGGAGAAGGGGGAGAGGAGAAGGTTAGGATGAATGGGGAGAGTGGGGGAAAAGGAGAGGATAAGTGAGGGAGATGGCATGCTTGGAAAGAGGAGGGGAGACACGCGAAATAATTGGAGGAGAGGTGTCGAAGAAAAGGACGTCAACCGCAACATATAAACGCACCGATGGTGGTAGTGGCATGCATGCATGCACAATGCAACCACCAACCTCCTACACGAGCCAACAACCCACTGCACCAATCACTCCCACCAACTGACCCACAAATGCTGGCCCCACACAGACCCACAAGCGAGCCCACAAGTATAGTGCCACAATGCATAGTGCCAACCACTCACATGGACACGGAAATAGAAGCCGACCCAAGAGGCCAAAGCCCAAAAGTACAAAACTACGCAGACGAGCCATGGAATAGTAACACCCATCTTGGAATAAATTTATTAAAATGTAAATAATTACAAAATGAATTTACGAGTGTTGCATCCTAATCACCTTAAAAGAAGATTTCGCCCCTGAAATCACTAGGCGAAACGATACTGGTACTAGGATTGGATGGCTTCCTCATGTTCCCACGTGGCCTCCTTGGCACAATGATGTCGCCATCGAACCAAAACCAGTAGAATCACCTTATTCCACAGCACCTGCTCATTGCGGTCGACAATCTTGACAACATCTTCCACAAAGGACAGATCTTCCTAGAACCGCTCAAGATGAACTGGATTAAATGAGATGTGTTAGCCAGGCACTTCCTCAGCATGGAGACATGGAACACGTCGTGCACAAATGACATCTCTGGTGGTAGGTCCAACCGATAAGCAACCTCACCAATCCTTTGGGTGATCTGGTATAGGCTAATATAGTGATGATTCATCTTGCCACGATTCCCTAACCTCATGACACCCTTGGTCGGCGACACCTTCTAGAACACATAGTGTCCCACTAGAAATTCCAACGGTCTCCGCCTCCTGTCTGCATAGCTTTTCTACTGACTCTGTGCAGCCAATAGCCTGCTACAAATCAAATCAACCTTGTCCGCATACAACTGCACAAGCTCAGGACCAATCAACTAACGCTCGCCCACCTCACTCCAGCAAACCGGGAATCTGCATGGCCTACTGTACAAAGCTTCATATGGCGCCATCCTGATGATCTAGTGATAACTATTGTTGTAGGCGAACTCAATCAATGGAAGATGGTCCTCCCAACTCCCTTAAAAGTCTAAGGCACATGCTCTGAGCATATCCTCTAGCGTCTGGATAGTTCTCTTTCTCTGACCATCTGAATGAGGATGACATGCTGTGCTATAGTTGAGCACGATGCCAAAGGCCACCTACAGAGTTCTCTAAAACCTTGAGGTGAACCTCCTGTCTTTGTCCGACACGATGGACATTGGAACACCACACAGTCTAACTACCCCGGACACAGACAACTCTACCAGGCGGTGCGTTTGAAGCTTCACCCGAATGGCCAAGAAGTGTGTAGACTTGGTCAGCCGGTCTACGATGACCACCACGATGTCATTCTTCCTCTGAGTCCGTGGCAAACCCGTCACGAAATCTGATGGTTAGCAAGGTACCTCCAGGTCACTGGTGCTCTGCCCTGACGAACTGGTAGGTTATATACCTCGCGACATGGTCTACAACATCCCTCTTCATGCCAGGCCACCAAAAATTCCACTTCAAGTCTTGTTACATCTTCATACTCCCAGGGTGAATGGTGTACCTAAATCGATGTGCTTTATCCAACAATCTCTGCCTGGCCACCTCATGCTGGGGCACATACAGGCGCATATAATTCTCAGCTCTCCATATGCCCCAACAGAGAAATGAGGCTATCCACTAGCCTCCAGCTTCTCAAACACAGCCTGAACAAATGGATTCAACTTCTGACAGGCGACAATAAACTCTATCAGCTTGGGGCGAATAGACAAGTTCGCCACCTAAACACGAACCGTCCCCTGAGCATATCACTTTGGCCTGTAGCTCACCAGATCCTCCAGCATGGTTCACTCCTTGACTATCAGGCCTCCAACACATGCATACGCCGACTAAAGGCATCGACGACCACGTTGGCCTTGTTGGGGTGGTAGGATAGGCTAAAATCATAGTCCTTCAGATACTCCACCGAACGTCATTGCCTCAAATTGAGGTCCCTCAGCGTGAAGATATACTTCAAGCTCTGATGATCGATGAAGACCTCAGATTGCTCCCTATAGAGAGAGTGTCGCCATAGCTTGAGGGCAAATACTATGGTAGCCATCTCGAAATCATGGATCGGGTAGCTCTTCTCATGGTCCATCAACAAGTGTGATGCATATGTGATGACATTGCCATGCTGCATCAGAGCACACCCCAACTCGACACCACTAGCATCACTATAAATAGTGAAGCCACCACTTCCAGAAGGCAAAGTCTACACAGGAGTAGAAAGCAAACGAGACTTTAGCTTTTGAAAACTTGCCTCATAATATTGGTCCCAGCAAAACGAAGCTCCCTTCCTAGTCAACTTTGTCAAAGGCATGACTATGGAAGAGAAATCCCTGATAAACATCCTGTAATAACTCTCCAAACCCAAGAAATTCCTAATCTCTGTCACAGTCCTCGGTCGCTCTTAACTTCTCACCACCTCTACCTTGGTAGGATCCACTCTGATGCTTTCTCCAAAAATCAAATGGCCAAGGAACATAACTTCACTCAGCCAGAAACTCAAACTTGGAAAATTTGGAATACAGTTGATGACGCCTCAGAGTATCCAAAACATCCCTTAGGTGCAAGGCGTGAGTCTCAACATCAATGGTGTAGACCAACACGTCATCCACAAAAACAACAACGAACTGGTCTTGAAAAGGGCTAAAAATCTTGTTCATTAGATCCATAAATGTAGCCGGTGCATTAGTCAAGCCAAAGGGCATGACCGTGAACTCGTAACGCTCGTACTGCGTTCAGAAAGTAGTCTTCAGAATATCTGAGTCTCGTATCCATAACTAGTGATAACAAGACAGCATGGTTGATTCTTGCTGCTTTTATTTGACATGAAAAGGGTGTGTTCTTGTGTGAGGCTTGCAGCCCTAGAGCACAAGATCCATGTTATCTTTTCATGTTTGGATTTTCCTGGATATTTAAATTGCATTTCTTGAGTTTACAAGGGCTTTGCATTGCATAACATTCTAGAACCCATTATATTACATGACATTGCACTACATGGCATTCTGGTGTTTTCCTTGGCGCATCTTCCTAGCCGCACTAGAGCACCTATGTGGCGCACCAAACTGGAGCACCATACAAGCGCACCTGCCAGTTTTTTATTACACACAGTAGCTTTTGGCATTTACATTTAGCATGTTTCCCATTTTGATTTTCTTTTGGTTTCCTTCGGTTGTCTTCCTGGATGTACCAGGAAGACCCTATTCAGTTTTTAGCCCTTTGCATGCATGATAGATCATATTTTTTATATAGTAAAGCAAGGATGAAAATCACTCGATGTTGTTTGATCTTTTGATCATTTCTGTGCAATATCCTTTCACCAGGGTTTGACCCATTACACGGGTGACATTTATGAGCATTAGGACACACCCCACAACCCATTCACTCCTATTTAGCATAAGACACCATTCACTTAGCATGGCATTGCATATCACCCTCGTGTGTACAGAAAAGGTTGCAAAGCCGACATTCCATATAAGTAAATGAGAAACCCATAGAAAGATCGATTTTTCGGGCGTACGAGGGTGTCTAATACCTTCCTTTTGGGTAACAGGGATCCTTGCCCATTTCTGGTTTGAGACCTTTTCCATTGGCTTATTTGCATGAATCCTGTCTATTAATCATGCATCAATCCTGCCTCTGCATTGCACTTTTGCACAACATTTAGCACTTAAAATCATGCATATTTTTGTATCAGTTTGCAAGACATTTTGCCATATTCCAACCAGGGGCAGGCCAGCTGCCTTTTTGAGTTGTAATAATGGCAAATGGGAATTTTGACTAGGGGCATGTTAGTCACTTTTTGGTTGGAAAAGTCATTGACTAGGGGCATGCCAACTGCCATTCTAAGTCAATCATGGAGATAATGCTATAAAGAATGTGGGAACAAGCACACGCATTACAAGATGGCATAATATGCAATCTAATTTCTCATCTATTATAGCCCGTTTTAAAAAACTTGCTAGATGATCTCAATCGACTCTAGGCCTCTTTGAGCTGACAGCCTCTGTAAAGCAAGTACCATTGGGAGGAATTTCAATTATAGGCCATGTTTCTCGTATTTCAGCTTCATACTCTGCTATGCAGCCTGAACCCTCAGTAATAGCAAGATCAGAAGATTGAATACCGACAAGCATCATGCGGGCTAGTTCTAAGGTTGTCACATCAGAATCACAAATATATTTCTTATAGCAATCAGGGATGAGACTTTGCTCAATTGAGTCCTGGCAAAAGCCGAATTGGCGAAGAACACGGGCAGGATGATATTCCAAACAGCCCGTTAGCCCCAGAAGGAAAACCAGTCGCATGTCCCTATCATTAAAGAAGACAGTAAAGGATTTTGGGGTTGAGAACAGAATACGCCAAACCACAGTGTCCTTGGTAAGATTCCACAGTTTGCCGCACAACTCAAGAACGCCTGGAAGGGTCTGTGAATGGTTGGTACGGCTATATGTTTCAAATGCCCAATGCTGAGGGCGTAGGACTTCCATTCCCATATGGGCAGCAAACCAAACCTGGTAGGAGAAAGTAGAGCATGATTAGATAAACACAGCAGAACATTGAAATAATGTGGTTTACTCACTTGCGCAAGAGCACCGTAGCCATAGAAATGCCTGGAACGTTTCAATGCCTGATGGAGGCCGACCTAGGTCTCTGCCAGAACAATGGGAGCAAGATCAATATGGCGAGTAACCATTGCCAACGCTATTTCTGCCACTTCAATAGCCATTGTCATCCGGCCATGACTAAAACTGAGTTCTCCAAGAAAGCATACCACAAAGCCATGAAGCCACAAGCTACCCAAGGAGGAGCGGTTGTTGATAATCTTATCAAAATGATCCAAGTGTAGCATGATAGCCGATCCATCATTACAAATGAGGCTCTTCTTGCAAGCACTCCGAGATAAACTAGTCAGTTGGCTCAAGACCGAAGCATAACTATTACGGTGCATAAAGACAGGCGGAGACATGTATGGTGACAGGCTGCATATCCATATGACTTCTTCCTAGGTCAGAGTTAGTTCCGTCTGGCCGAAGCGGAATATGTGCCAATTCACTTCCACTTTAATTATGTTTAATAGGGTGGAAGATATGTCCCAAATCCACAATTGCTCGCGATCTGCGGCCTTTAAAGCATCAATCCAGGCACGCAGAACATTTGAATAGTATTTTGGTGTCACCATGGTGGGATAGCCCTGTGGACACGAGTTCGGGCCAGATATGGCAGGAAAAAGGCAGAACTTGGCATAAGTATGTGGTAAGCAAAACAATCCAGCAGAATATGATCTCAATATGGGGAAAAGACATAAAAATTGTGAATCAAAAAGCATGCTCAGAATAATTTGTCTTGTTGTAAATCCGAGATGCTATTGCAAAATATGAAATCTGTATATTGCTTTCCTTCTCGTGTAGCAAGGCAAGAAGAAACCATCAGAAAAAAAAGAAAGGCAAAAAACATATACATATTGTAACCATGCCGGCGACAACCTCGAGATGATTTTGACGCGAAAGGCCAAAATACACGAGGGATCGGCAAAGTCACGGCAAAAGCAATAAAAATAAAAATGCAAATGCAGGAGTCGCCACCTAGTCTATTAAAATGGAAGACGAGGAAAACCATATAAAACATGCAAATTCTGCAATGGAAAAGTAGGTTATAAACCAGAAAAATGGGTAAGGATCCCTGTTACACACGAGGAAGGTATTAGGCATCCTCGTGCGCCCGATAAATCGGTCTTCTATTGGTTTCTCATTTGCTTATGGAATGTCGACTTTTTAGCCTTCGCTATATGCCCGAGGGTGATATGGCATGCAATGCTAATGTGTGTGGTGTCTAAAATATGGGTGCATGATGTGTAGGGGTGTATCGTAATGCTCAGAAGTATCACTCGTATGTCGGGTCCAGCATCGATGCAAAGGTATTGCATAAATAAGATCAAAGATCTAAAATCTCGAGTGAGCTTTCATCCATTCTTTGCTATATGCCAAATGCAATCTAACATGCATGGAAATGGTTGAAAATAGAGTCATGCCTTCCTAATATATTAAAGAAGAAAACCAGGAAAAATCTAGAAGCAAATCGAAGTAAAACTCATGCTAGAAAGCTATGCGAAACCTGTTGTGTGCTATTGAAAACAGGCTACTACGCCTGTTAGGTGCGCCAAACTGGTGCTCCAGTTTGGTGCGCCACCTAGGTGCTTCTATGTGGGCTAGAAAGATGTGTTGAGGGAAAATAGAAATCCATGCAGTGTCAAATCACATGAGAATGCGCTCTGGAAAATCATGCCATGTAAAATCCTTCGCAAAACATGGAAAACATGCCTTACAAATGAAAGAAATGCAAATGCAATGACCTATGGACCTTACGCTCAAGGGCTGGTAGCCTTACACAAGATCACATGCTAAATGGAAGATGCAGGATTCAACCATGCCACTGGATCATTGGCTGATGCATAAGGTTCTCCATGTTGGAGTAAAATGCAACCAGCCTACCAGATTCTAACCAGGGACTGATTATCCAAAGAGATAGAACAACTAGGAAACAATCTTGTTAAAAATCGAAAACATGCAAGCAAAACCATGTAATATAAAAGAACAAGCAATAAAAGAATCGGGCTCAAAATCATTCAGAAAACCATGCAAGCAGATATGTAAAAGTGAATGTTTTACTCTCTGACCAGTCTGATGCTCCTGCATGGGGCGCTAGAGTGGTGCCCTGGAGAAGTGCACCACTCTGATGCGCCATATTGGTGCTCCCTAGAAAATATGGATGAGACTGCAATCTGATCCAGAACCTGACCCAGAATAAAGATGGGTGATTTATGCTAATGCAAGTTGATTCATGCGAGTGTTAAGAGCATGATGGGATGCATCTGATCAAAGCTATCTTATTATTATTAGAACAAGATGACTAAATGGATTTATGGCAAGAACACATGCAAAATGCAAAAGATTCAAACATGGAACGAGTAAACCCAATAAAACATGTTGTAACCAAGATCATACCATGAATATAATAAGGAAAAGATTGCTCATGCAAGCGATATAGTGCAGATTTTTACACTAGAAATAAATTAAACATGCTACAATCAAAGTGTAGATTTGCAGGAAGAGCATCTTGCAAAAAGGATAAATAAATTCGTCACAAAATCCTCATGAAGATACAGAAAGAATCAGACCTTATATCGAGCTTCTAGCATGCTATTATATTGCAAAAGAACAAGAAATTAAAGGAACAGTGTGAAGGGCCTACCTTGTCCAAGATGGATGTTCCTTCAAGAAAGAAAAGAAAGACCCAAGATAATAAGCTCCCTGATGCTTTGGAAGGGCTAAGAATACCTCTGGATGTAAGGGAAAACTTGAGTGCTCAAGTGGATGGTTGCAAAATTCTAGAGAAGGCTAGTGCAACTATTTGTCTCTATCTTTCAAGATGATTTAGCCCCTTCAAATGGTTGCCTATGGGGTCTATATATAGGGATTCCTCATGGGTAACTCCTAGGAAAACAAGGAGCCTCGTAGACGAAAAGCCTGGAAGATTCCATGGCATATTCGTTGGTAGTGGTAAGAACCATGGGAGGTGGAAAGCCAGCAGCCAGCAGCATGAGAAATGACCAGGCGCTTGGTATGTGCGTCGGGAAGGTACGCCTGGTATGTGCGTCGGGTTGGTGTGCTAGCTAGGTGTGCTAGCTAAGTGTGCTTGCTAGGTGCTCTCTCTTACCTATTTGGATTTCTAGTTGGGTTGCGGGCTTGCTATAGGTTTAGGATTGGTTCAAGGGTCAGCCACATCCAAAGCAACATCCGGAAAGCTCATCTATGAGTCACCTCAAAATCGGGGTGTCTACAGATGCCCCTCCCTGAGTGAGGTCGAGAGACGAAGGGATCCAAGACCAATGCTCAAGGTTGACAAGATACCCCCATTTTGAGGTTACCGAAGGATATTGTTTGTTGTAGGCAGTAAGTAACTTATCTGGCGGATGCACCGAAAATCATGACTTGTTGCCAAATGCAAAATGCATGCAACTGCTGATCTAAATGCTGGGGATGTGATGCCAATGCGAGATGCCAATGCAAAAGCCGATGCTGAAGGCCGATGCGAAGCTGATGCTAACAAAAATACAAGAATGGGTGCTTGCAAGATGATGCGATGCTGATGCTAATGTTGAAATATGGAAAAAACAAACAAACCCTGCACACAGAGGGAGCCACTGGCAAGAATATGATAAGTTGTTGGACTCATCAGCCGGATTATTGAGGTTATCAACCTAAAGAGGCGGGATATGACAAGCCAAACAAGTCTTGTCATCCCGACCGCCTAACAGCGTGACGATTGTCAACCGAGTAGTTGGGGATACCAGCCCAAGGAAAAAGGGGGGCATGACAAACATATCATTTGTCAAGCAAAACAGGAAGGCCCTGTCCGCACGGACCAAGGGCGAACAAAGAGATTTCGTGCCCGCGAAACCTCAAAACGGAAGAGCAAAACAAAATGACCTTGATCGCCTGGTCAAAGGGTCAAACAATTGGATTCCATGCCCACGAAAGCCCGAAAGAGAAAGGATAAGGACCTTGACCGCCTAGTCAAAAGTCAAGCAGCTGGATTTCCTGCCCAGGGAAATCCAAGAGAACGGCTAGGACCTTGACCATCTGGTCAAATGGTCAAGCCACAGGATTTCCTGCCCAAGGAAATTCAAAAGAGGGGCTAGGACCTTGACCATCTGGTGAAAAGGTCAAGCCACAGGCTTTCCTGCCAAAGGAAATCCAAAAGAGTGGCTAAGACCTTGACCATCTGGTCAAAAGGTCAAGCCACAGGATTTCCTACCCAAGGAAATCCAAAAGAGGGGCTAGGACCTTCACCATCTGGTCAAAAGGTCAAGCCACAGGATTTCCATCCCAAGGAAATCCAAGAGAGGGGCTAGGACCTTGACCATCCGCTCAAAAGGTCAAACCACAAGATTTCCTGCCCAAGGAAATCCGAGAGAGGGGCTAGGACCTTGACCATCCGATCAAAAGGTCAAGCCACAAGATTTCCTGCCCATGGAAATCAGAGAGAGGGGCTAGGACCATGACCATCCGATCAAAAGGTGAAGCCATAGGATTTCCTGCCTAAGGAAATCTGAGAAACCAAGGACTTTGACCGCCCAGTCAAAGCCAACAGGCTGGATTCTACACCCGCGGATGTCCAGGAGAGGCAAAGGACATTTGACCGCCCGGTCAAAGCTAGCAAGGTGAATTTCGCGTTCGCAAAAATCCAAAAGGGGCATGGACCTTGACCGCCCAGTCAAAGATCAGCAAAATAGATTTCGCGCCCGCGAAAATCCAAAAGGGGCAAATGACATTGACCGCCCTGTCAAAGTCGGAAAGTTGGATTCCACGCCCGCGAAAATCAAAAAGGGGCAAATGACATTGACTGCCCAATCAAAGATTAGCAAGCTGGATTTCGCTCCCGCGAAAATCCAAAAGGGGCAAATGACATTGACCGCTTGGTCAAAGTCAGCAAGCTAGATTCCACGCCCTCGAAAATCCGAAAGGGGCAAATGACATTGACCGCCCGGTCAAAGTCAGCAAGCTGGATTCCACACCCGTAAAAATCCAATAGGGGCAAATGACATTGACTTCCCAGTCAAAGATCAGTAAGCTGGATTTCGCACCTGCGAAAATCCAAAAGGGGCAAATGACATTGACCGCATGGTCAAAGTTAGCAAGCTAGATTCCACACCCTCAAAAATCCAAAAGGGGAAAATGACATTGACCGCTCGGTCAAAGTCAGCAAGCTGGATTCCGCACCCATGAAAATCCAAAAGAGGCAAATGACATGGACCGCCTGGTCAAAGTCAGCAAGCTAGATTCCGCGCCCATGAAAATCCAAAAGGGCAGAAAGACCTTGACCTCCCGGTCAAATTCAGCAAGCTGGATTTCGCGCCCGCAAAAATCCAAAAGGGCAGAAGGATCTCATCGGCCTAGAAGGATATCCCGGAAAACAAAGCGATGATCCTTGGATTACCCCTTAGGAAGGAAAACGACAAAGGTTCCCCGAATGGCAGAACCGCGATATGCTGATTGCTGATGCTGTGGTGTAGAGACTGGTGCTTATGCTGTGATGTATGTTCAAATTCTTGTTTGCTGTAATTTTAAAAAGGTGAGAACATATTTGTAAATATCCACAACATGAGGGCTTTATTGCAAATTGCCCAATTGTGACTGCCTTCTGATTGCTGTACTGCCATTGTGCTGTGACATTTGAGATTCTGCTGTATATCAACAAATGTCTGCTTTAACTTAATCTTCCCACACCCTTTGAGGACTGATTTGCAAAGTTGCGAAATGTAGGGGGTTTTCTGCAAATTACCCCATGCGTTGCATTTTGTGGGCCATGTGCTAGCTTTTCTTGACACGGTATACTCTTCTCTTGAAGTGCAAGTTGTGAAGTGCTAGGGGCTAAAAGGCAATTTTCACTGCCATTTTGCATTCTGAACACTGACTTATTTCACGCGTAGGTCCCACTGAATAACTACCATAACTGTCAAGAAATATTTTTCGTTACTCCCTGCTTCTACAGATGAATTTGTGCTGCTTGGCTCTTCATGGTTCTGTTGATTTTGATTGATGCATATCAAAGCAACTCTTACATGCATACATGATTTTTCCCTTTAAAAGTCTTTTATTCCTTCTCTCATAAGACGAGCCTCTTCCTCTTCTTCATTCTCCCTCTCCAAACGAAAACCCATACTTCCCCTTCTCCGTTCTTCATCTCCTCTCCCATTCACGGCGGCGGCGTGCAGGAGGTGCACCGACGAAGTGCTCCCGACTGGTGCCGGTGTGAGTCGCGTCGGCGAGGTGCAGCGGTGCAGTGGTAGTGCAGCTGATCGGCGGCGACATGGCTTGCAGTGGCATGGAACGGACCCTCCGGGACAGGTTGGACCGAGGGTCACCGGCAGAGGTAACCTCTCTTCCTATCTTGATCTTGCTTTGTGTGCTTGCATGCCCCTCTTGTTTCGGGTGGTCGACGGCTAGATGGGCTCCGACGGGCTGCGCGAGTGGCGGCTAGGATGGCAGTTCAGTGATGGTTTCGAGCTGAGAAGGGCTGGCCGCTGGGCTTGGTGGGTTGGCAGCTATGAATGGACAGTAGTGGGGAGGTAGCGGTTTGGGTGGTAGGGTTGGTCGCCGACGGTGCTCCGACGGGCAAGGGCTATGGCCTGCGGTTGCAGTTGGAGGTGGCGGCTGATTGCTGCATTTTCCTGTGCACGAGTATGGTTTCTTTTGTTTTATTTTTTGGCGAATTGAGTGGGGGTTCAAGGCTTGGGTTCAAAACGGTTTTGTTGTACATTGACTGAATGCCATGCTGCTCTCCATTTTCTGTATTTAATCATAAGTTGCTTTGAATCAAATTGGCCACTTTAAATCATTTATTTGCTGAACCAGGCTTGAGTGAAAGAGTATAAAATATTGCCCCATAGATTGCACATTTCCACATAACACTGAACTGTAATTGTACACCTGTTTAAATTTGCATTTCAGCCGCCACATGCCATAGCACTTTATTTAAATGCTATGCCTACACCTTTGTAATGCAATACCTGACTTTTACTTGGGTTTAAATATTTTGCATTTACCATGCCTGTTGTTGCTATTTACTTTAATTTGGTTTTTGCTCCAATTGCAGGATGACCCGGCTCCAGAGGAGGGAACCCCACAGCCTTCTCAAGATACGTCGTCTATCTCTCGCTCCCAGCGATGAGGTAGTTCTTCGAGGTCACGTGCCTCCAACAGTTCGACTCCTATCGTCCGTATTGAGGTAAGCACAAACTAGAAGAAATTGTGCATATAAATCTGGTGCCTTATCTGACAAATGTATTTTCAGGAGTCTGGCAATTTCGAGGGGCGGCTGCTATGCCACCATCACATCTGCGAGGGTCCAGACTTCGGGGAAATTTTCCTGCTTTAACTGAGCTTTTACCATTATAAATTGCTTTCTGACTTGGCATTAACTCTGTTTTTGACATTTCTGGAGGGGGATGCATACCGGATCATGCGATGCCACTAGGGCCCGATGCTTGATCACTTCCACCATCTACCGGATTTTTTGCAAGATATCCTCCTACACCGCTCCCATTTGGAGGTTTGCTGCGCATACCCATCAGTAACAGCCATTATAACTTTTTCAGTGCTTTGGTGGAAAGGTGGAGGTTTAAGACACACACCTTCCATTTTCCATTCGGCGAGCTGACCGTCCTACCTAACCAGTGGGCCCTATTAACGGGTCTTCCCTTCGGTGACGAGCCGATTATTGGTGAGACCACTCACGGTATGCATCTCGCTCCCGCACACTTAGGTCGTGTTCCTCCAAAGCCACCTCCGGTAAAATACATGATCACAGTAGGATGGCTGTGAGAGTGGGACAAATTCTAGCCCAACCACAAGCCTGACAGCGAGGAGGCAGACTTTGTACTGAGGCATTTTCTACTAGACCTTCTGGCCATGATGTTCTGTGATTCATCTACTGATTGCATATTTAACCAATCTGGAGCATCCGGATCATTATGACTGGGCCGGCGCTAGCTATACCTGGCTGATCTGCGGGCTTGACAATGTGGTTAATCTTGGGCGTCGCTCTTATGTGGGGTTGTACCCTTTACTAAATATAAGTATTTGCTTTCATTACTTTTGCAAAACAAAATTTCTGTATGCTTAATATGTAATATTCTGACTTCTATCTACCATTTCCAGTATTGTATCATGGAGCATATCACCAGAGGGCATAGTGTCGGCCGTATTCGGGACGAGCTCCTGCCCCTTCCCTACCAGTGGGTCGATCTTGATCATCGGGCTGCTGCTGGGGTCTATAGTTACAAGTCCTACCAGTATCTGCTGGACCTGGTACAACTCGAGGATGTAAGTTTCCCTTCCTTTATGCGGTATCCTCTAATGCTTGCTTTGATTGCTTATATATTTCTCTTGCTTTATAACAGGTTCATCTATGCTCGTTCTCCAGATACGATGGCTTTGACTGGGCTCCCCTGAACACTGGTCGTGTTCTTAGGGAGAAGCAGGTGAAGTTTTATTGCATGAAAAAGTCGGCCTATTTCCTTCCGGGGCGAGTGCAACATCAATTCCTGAATGAATTCGGTATTCCTGCCCCTCCCCCTTATGACATGGATCGTCCAGCTACAACTCGCTCAGTTTCTAGAAGCTGGCATGTAGCAGCCATAGCTTCCCAGGACAGACACATCCTTCGGGAAGTTAACTGGTACAGGTTATCTGGCTTGGTACAAGCATGTGGGGAAGCCATACCTGTTTGTGGAGGCAGTGCGGGATAGCCAACGTGGGATGTGGTATGCCTCCGACTGGGCCAAGGTACATGATTACCATTTCTACTTAATATTGTTGATATATGAATTATATGTCTGACATTTGTCATAATTCGTAGGGTTTTGAGGAACAATTTGGCACCTTTTACGCTGACATCCGCTGGAAGAGGGTAAGATTTCTACTTCGCAAATTACCATTTTCAGCTTAAAGCATGCCTGACATATCTGTCATTTTGCAGGAACTACGCTGGAGTAACATCATCCGGGTACGTTTCTCTTTATGCTTCTGTTACTATTACTGTTACTTTCCTTTATAATTCTAACTGCTGATAGAAAAATTTGACAATGCAGCAAGATTTCCCAACCCAGGAGGTGAATGTAGCCAGTAGCGGGGATTTTACCATGGACGCATCTGAGGTGGACCGCTCAGATACTGAGGTTACCCAGACGGTCCGTGATTCTACTCCTCGTTCCCAAGCTACTGCAGCTACTCAGTGGTCATGCTGAATCACCCGTCGAGGCGCCCGTCTTCTGGCTGAATATTTCCAAAAGGCAGCATCTGACGAAGGAGATTCAAACGAGGAATAGCTTCTTTTGTATTTTGCAGTACATTCCAATTTAGTAAGAATAATGGAAAATTGTAATCCTTCTGAAAATTTATAAAAATCCAGATTTCGTGATGTGCCCCCCTCCGGGGTTTTATGTGCATGCTGTATGTAGGTTCTCTGTGCAGGTTAAAATAAATGGCGCCGATTTGGCGAGGCCCCAAATTCAAGGGAGGTGCTGTTGAAATTTGCAGCCATTCCAGGCGCCATCGAGGTGCACCGCCTAGGTGCACCATTCAGATGCACCTCCAAAAATGGCGAGTTGGATTTTCCTTTTTCGCTGAAACCCCCTTTTGTTTTCCTATATAAACTCGTGTTCTACGAGAGAGGTCGCCATCCTTCTGAAAAATAGCGCTAGATCTCTACTTTTTTACTCCTTTTGGATTTTTCTGAGCTTTTGGCGAGTTTACACTCTACATCACAATGGTATGTATATATGCTTTCTGCCATTTTCTGTTGATTTGTGCTTTGCTGTAGATTTTGCATTCGGTGATATTATCCCGGCTCTATAGCAAAATATCTTGAACATGTCTCTTGATTTCTGCATATGCTTTATATTCTACCGGATTATGATGTTTGTCCCACCTTTATGTCAAGTTCTACCTCCTTTTTTTTTTACTGCCATATTTGGCCCAAATCTGTGCTTGCAGAGTTATCCTACCATGGTGACCCCAAAATACTGCTCAGATGCTCTACGTGGCTGGATTGATGCCTTGACAGCTGCTAACCGCGAACAATTACGGGACTGGGGCATTTCCTCCTCCCTTTTGAGTATAGCAATGGTGGAGGTTAACTGGCATCTGCTGTGTGCTGTGGCTTGGTTTTCGAAACCGGCCTTGCATGTTTTTCGCCCCCCTCCAATCTTTACTTGCCATGACAGCTATGTTCATGATGTGAGCCGACTCACGGGCGTGTCCAGAGATGTCTGTGAGGAGAGACTTATCTGTTGAGTTGGATCTACAACCATGGTGCGCCTGGACTATTTTGATGAGATCATCAATGCCCGTTCATCTCTAACCATCCTATGGCTTTATAGCTTTGTACTGCGCTTCCTCAGGGAGCTTATATTTAGCCATGGCCGGATGACTGTGGCAATCAAGGTGGCAGAGATAACTTGGGCGATAGTGGTCCGCCAGATTGATTTGGCTCCTGTTCTCCTTGCTGAAACCTATATCGGTTTCGACAGAGCATTAAAGCGCTCCCGCCATTTCCATGGATGTGGTGCTCTGGTGCAGGTAAGCAAGTCATTTTACACTTTTATTCTGCTGTGCTTTTCTTAACTATGATTCCTTCTTTGCCAGGTTTGGTTTGCTGCCCATATGGGAATGAAGATTCTTTGCCCTCAGCCGTTTGCTTTCGAAGCCTATAGCCGCACCCACCATTCTAGGACACTCCCAGGGGTGCAAGAGCTGTGCAACAAACTGCGGAATCTTGATGAGGATTTAGTGACATGGTGCATCATATCCTTGACGTCCAAGACCTTTACTGCTTTTTTCAATGCTAGGGATATGCAGCTCGTGGTCCTTCCAGGATTTTCGGGAGGTGTGGAGTATCATCCTGTCCGGGTCTTCCGCCAGTTTGGCTTCTGCCAGGATTCTATTTAGCAATGCCCCAGCCCTGAACCGTACAAGAGGTATATAGTTGGCTCAAACGCAACAACTTCAGAACTGGCCCGCAAGACGCAAGCTGGCATCAAGTCTTCTGATCTTGCAATCACTAAGGGTTCTGGCTGCACAGTGGAATATGAAGCCGAGATATGGGAGACATGGCCTTTGAGCGAGATCCCACCTAGCAACACTGGTTTCATAGGGGCTAGCAGGTCGAAAAGGCCCAGAATTGATTAGCAATATATGTATCGGTGATGGACCACAATAAGACTTCATGTCATTTCTGCATTGCTTGTATTTGTTCATATATTCCAGAACTGCTTCCATGATTAAATATCTGCCATGCCCCTGGTCTCAGATTCTCCTAATTTAAGAAGCGACTAGCATGCCCTTAGCCAAATGCCTATTTGCCCATACCACGACCAATAAGGCAGCTGACATGCCTTTGGTCAAAATACGGCCAAAACGCCATGCAATGTAAATGTAAATATGCTTGACTAACAACTAAATGTTGTGCAAAAAGTGCGAATGCAAAGAAAGGGTTAATTGATATATTGGTGCCCTCAACGCCAAGGAAGCCTGTTTTGCATGCTGTAGGAGGTGACACTATCCTCGACTCATGTGACACTAACATAGGCACTTAGGTTTATTTGTGGCACTCCTTTAGATTTATAGGCCTCATGCCAAATCCTTGGGGCCCTATATCTACTTTTTTTAAGGATTCATTTTCTTTTCTCCCTCATAGGCATTCTAAACCTACCCTACTCCTGCTTGGAGGTAAAATGCACTTAGACTGAGGGGGTGGCTGCTATTTCCCTTGTGTTGAAGGGGTGGCGAGTCCCATTGATCATGTGGGCTTAGTAAGTGCATGCTCCTACTCCTCTCCAAGCTATATGGTAGGAGTAAGGTTGTTCACATGCCTCTATCTGTGGAGCTTAGCTTCTATCTACTACTTCTTTCTTCCTATTTTTTTTATGCTCCAAGGTCAGTGTATTTTTTCTTTAATGCTCACACTCTCTCTAGACCTAACCTTTTTCCCTCCCTCTGGAGATATAGGTCCCATGGGGATTTGTTCATTTAGCCCATTTCTCTGAAATCTCTCTCTCACACCCTAAGCTTCTAAGGTAGTAGCACATGAAGAGGACTTGTCATGTCTTATGCAGGTAGGCTTCCTATTTTCCTCATCGGGCAATGATGATGCCAATCAAAAAAGAACAAAGGTGAAAGAGATTATTCACGTTGTGCTAGAATGCAATAAAAAATATAATAAAACATGAGAATGCATGGATCATGGTGCAAGGCATAGGATTGACTAAGAGTCACTAATAGTATTTCTTTAAGTAGGAAGCATTGACAGGCTCTGACTGCTCTGTATGGTCCATGCCTTCAAGAATGACTGCACCCCCTGATAGGGCCTCCTTAACCACAAAGGGTCCGCACTAGTTAGGCCTAAATTTTCCCCGTGCATTGGGCAAATGAATGGCACGTAGAACCAAATCTCCTGGTTCAAAGCTTCTAGGATGGACTTTCTTCTGATATGCCCGGGCCATTCTCTTCTGGTAGCATTGGGCATGATGCAGAGCTTGCAATCTGTGCTCATCAATTTGATCTAGCTGAACATCACGGTCCTGTACCCATTCAGCCTCTTCTAATTTTGCCTCTTTCGAGATTCTTAATGATAAAATCTCGACTTCAATGGGAATGACCGCCGCCATGCCATACACTAAAGAGTAAGGTGTTGCTCCCGTTGAGGTCCGGATAGAGGTCCTGTAAGCCCATAATGCATAAGGCAGCTTCTCGTGCCAATCTTTATGAGTTTCGGCCATCTTCTTTAAGATTTTTACCAGATTTTTATTAGCCGACTCTACTGCCTCATTCATCTGAGGTCGATAGGGGGAGGATCTGTGATGCCTGATCTTGCAACTCTGGAGGAAATCATCAACTTTCTTTGCTATGAAATTAGTTTCGTTGTTAGAAATGATAGCAAATGGGACCCCATATCTGGTGACATTATTATTCTTGATGAATTTTTCAGTAATAGCTATTGTGCCTGTCTTGTATGATGCCGCCTCGACCAATTTTGTGAAATAGTCAATGGCTACCAGGAGATAATGGTGCCCATTGGATGCAGCAGGATGAATGGCCCCGATAACATCGATTCCCCAATTAGAGAATGGCCATGGTGATGACATACTATGCAATTGTTGCGGGGGAGCATGTATAAAATTGCCGTGTATCTGGCAGCTATGGCATCTTCTGACAAATAGGCAACAGTCCATTTACATGGTGGACCATAAATACCCCTGTAGCATAATTTTCTTGGCTAGGAGAACCCCATTCATGTGTGGACCGCAGGTGCCTGCGTGGACTTTCAACATTAGCATATCTACCTCCTTCTTGTCTATGCACTTGAGAAGCATCTGACTATAAGACCTTCTGCACAGTTGCCCGGCCCAGAGCACATATTTGGATGCTAAACGTGTCAGGGTCTTCTTATCTGATGCATAAATGGCGGGAGGGAAAATGCCAGACTCTAGAAAAGCTTTAATATCATTATAGCATGGCAGTTCAACTGATGATGGCGCCTCTTATATATGCATACAATGTGTCGGTTGTTCAATGCATGTGATTGAAATGTCTATAGCTTGTGCCTCTGGGAGTGATAACCACGATGCCAGATTTGCCAGAGCGTCTGCATATGCATTCTTAGCTCGTTTCATGAAGGAAAATTTGACATCCTAAAGTTCTTCTGTTAATTTCAGCAAATGTTCATGATATAGTACGAGCTTCTGGTCTTTGGTCTTCCAGTCACTAGTTACTTGTGAAATAACCAGCATTGCGTCGCCATATACGTGGAGTTCTTGGGCACCTTGGTCCTTCGCCACTTGTAAGCCTAAAATGCAGGCCTCATATTCGGCTTCATTATTGGTGCATTCAAATGTCAGCTTCCTTGCAAAGGGAATAAGCTGTCCTTGTGGCATTGCTAAAACTGCACCGATGCCTCTCCCTCGTTTATTGACAGCACCATCGAAGTACAGACACCATTGATGCTCATTCTGAGGTCCTTCCAGCTCCTCCTCGCCCATTGCAAACAATATATCTTCATCTGGGAACTGGGTCTGCAAATGCTGATATTCTGGCAAAGTTAAATCGGCTAAATGATCTACCATGGTTTGTTCCTTCATGGATTTTTGTGTGACAAAAGTAATATCGTATTGAGACAACATCACCTGCCATTTAACACATCTACCCACCAATGCTGGCTTCTGGAATAGATACTTGATAGGGTCATGCTGACATAACAAGAATACCGGATATGCCATCAAATAATGTCGAAGGCGTTGCGTGGCCCATACCAGGGATTAGCAGACTTTCTCTATTGGGCTGTATTTAAACTCGCAATCATTGAACTTTTTGCTGAGGTAGTAGATAGCTTTCTCTTTACGCCCAGATTCAACATGATGTCCCAGAACTGCGCCCATGGAATGTTGTGTTGTGGAGAGCTATAGTAGCAAAGGGCGTCCTAGCATAGGGGGAACTAAAACTAGAGGATTCGTTAGGAGCTGCTTGATTTTATCGAAGGCTACTTGACATTCATCATTCCAGCAGGTCTGAGCGTTCTTCCTTAGCAGCTTGAATATGGATTCACATATAGGCAAAGTTGTGCAATGAACCTACTAATATATTGTAGCTGGCCTAATAAACCACGAATCTCTTTCTTAGTGGTTGGGGGAGGCATGTCAATAATAGCCCTAGCTTTATGAGGGTCCACTTCAATTCCCCTCTGACTGATGATGTAACCCAGTAATTTTCCAGAAGATACCCCAAATACACATTTGTTGGGGTTCAAGCGTAGCTTATATTTTCACAGGAGCTCAAACAACCTTCTTAAATAGGTGAGATGGTCCTCGGGCTCTTTAGATTTGGCGATCATGTCATCTACATATACTTCAACAACTTGATGCATAAGATCGTGGAATAAAGCTGTCATGGCCCATTGGTATGTTGCACCTGCATTCTTCAATCCAAATGGCATCACTCTGTAATAGAAGACACCCCATGGAGTGATGAAAGATGTCTTCTCCATATCTTCTTCAGCCATTCTGATCTGGTTGTATCTGGAAAACCCGTCCATATAAGACAACATCTTATGCCCTACAGTGTTGTCTACCAGAATATCAATGTGTGGGAGCGGAAAATCATCTTTGGGACTCGCTTTATTGAGATCTTGATAATCTATGCACATGCAAACCTGTCCATCCTTTTTCGGCACTGGGACCACGTTGGCGAGCCATTTAAGATACAGCACAACCTTGAGAAAGTTGACTTTGTGCTGTTTCATAATCTCCTCTTTAAGCTTTAAAAGTCATTGGAGTCACCATCTACAGAGCTTCTGCTTGACTGGCATTGAATTGGGTATTAGTGGCAATGTATGAACTACCACTTCAATGTCTAATCCCACCATGTCGTCATAACTCCACGCAAAGACATCTACATATTCCTTCAGGAAAGCTATACACTCCGCCTTTGCTTGTGGTGATAAATTGGCACTGATGCGTGTTTCTTTTATTTCTTCCATCGTGCCAATATTGATAAGCTCTGCTTCCTCTTCTACATGAAGATTAGGGCCTTCTAGATCATCATCATAGAATGGAATCTATGATGGCTCATCCTCATTATCTGCTCCCTGAACTTCATCCACTTCTTCATAGGCAATCAACTCTGACAGGATTTCTTTTTCAAATTCCAGGTCTATTATGTCAACTGAGAAAACTTCCTCTGATTCTGCGCCCTAATGGCGTTTAAGGACTGTCACAGTGACCTTTGTGTTTCTATGCCGACATTGTGCTACTTCTTCTGCTTCCCTGTCTGGATGATCTGAGGAGCTAGGAGTCCCTGCCTCTGATGTGGATGCCTTTTTATTCTTGGTTTTGGATTTTTTGATTTTTTTGGTATTTACTTTTTCCTTGTTAGCTGTACAAAATTCTACTTGCTAGCGGCTGCTTTGCTGTAAACTAGTGAGGCCGCCGTTGCCTATACTACTTATGCTTAATTCAAGGTTTTGTTCCTCACCCTCATGGTGAGGCTTATATTGCCAATACCAACTAGACCAGACTCTCAACTGACAGGAGATTAACTCCAATGGTCTAGTATCTCTTCCGTCTATTTCTCGCAGGAACATAATTGAAACCTAGTCCTAGGGTGGTATTGGTGCTTCTACCGGTGGTGCTGTAGCAACTGCTTTGCCCTTCCTCCTGCGGTCATGCTTTACTATATCTTCTGCAAGCACATCTAGCTGCTCCTGAAATAAGAGGTCCAGATCCCCAATGTCATCATCTAAGTCTACTTCCTAGACCACAATCTGGGCTGCCGACTGCTCTGTCTGCATGACTCCCTATTCTATACCCTGCTGCTTTAGCTGGCCGCCGTCCTGATACGAATCCTCTAGGCAAATCCAAGCTGATGATGCTGACACTGCATATGAACTGTGGTTCGGATCCATAATGCTTGTGCTAATAAAGTTGGATAAATCTCATGGAATAATCATCTTGGAAGACTTACCATGGCGTTGTGTTCTCTTCCTTTGGCAGCATTGTTCATAACCCAAACCGTTTCACTCGACCCATTCTCCAACCTCGATCGGCTCGATGATTCCTTAGCCATAAAGCCCTAGAGGCGATCCTTTCTCGTATCCCCATTTGCGACATAGGTTGTCGACCATCAAACGGGGGTTGCCAGAAGTGGCCAAATGTCCAGCAAGCTTTGAGGGTGGAATGAAATTAACCGGCTCAAACCAGTTAACCCGATAGAGGACATCTGAAGGTTTAGGCTCGAAGTGAATGGTCTGAGGAGCTAGAGCAAAGATAGATTCAACCTTCTCCATGTCTTCTGCCAGGACAACAACAACATTGTCATCCCAGCAAAACTTGATCATACGATGGAGGGTTGAAGGAATGATTTGATGCTTATGAAGCCAATGGCGTCCAAGCAACAGATTAAAGGAGGGTTCGATATCTACGACGTAGAACTCCACGTCGAAGCGAGCAGTGCCTATAGTCAGGGGAATCATTATGATTCCAAGTGCATCATGATGCGTATTATACAAAGCTGTCATCGCTTTCACAGCTGGTGTTATGTCCTCGGACTTGAATCCGATTGCACTTGCTGTGCGCAAGGGGCAGACATTAAGGCCTACACCATTGTCCACCAGTGTGAGCGGGATGCGGAAGCTTTGATACTGCGCAGTGATGAACAAGGGAGAGTTATGATTGGTGCCAGGGGGAGGTAATTCTAGGCTAGAGAAGGAGATAACCTGAGGTGTCGTAATCATTCTTACCATGTTTTCCAGGGTAGCAGGCTCTATGGTTTGGGATACACGGGCTGCTTGAAAAACCCTAAGGAAAGATTCTCTATGTTCAGCCGATGCATGAATTAGGTCCCAAATGGAAATATCGACTTTAACCTTCTTAAGCTGGGCAGTGATGTCGGCTGATGGTTGGATGCTAGTGGTAGGATTGGATGGTGCTACTCTAGGCATAGGTGGTGGAGGAGAATGTGCTTGGAATTGGGCAGGGACTACTGCTACAGGTGCTGATGACCTAGATGGTTGGGCTTGTAACTGGTTAGGGATTTGGGTTGAAGGATTAGGCCTAGCTGCTGGGGGTTTGTACACTTTGCCCGATCGTGTCACATCTGCACACATTCCTGTGGCATAATTGTAAGGAACACGATGCGTGTCATGGGTCAGAGTAACAACAACTGGGGAACGGACTGCTAATTGTACAGGTGTAGTTGAAGGATATAGGTGAGTAGGAGTGTAAACCTGAGGATGCTGGGAGTATTGGTGAGGGTACTGGTGGGCCTGAGGGTGTGCTGGCTGTCTTGGCCTTTATTGGGGCCAAGCAGATAAATAAACTAGAGTTGGAGGCTGGGGATATACTACAAGCAGCACCTTAGAGTATTCTGGCCTGACGACAGGACGGATAATATAAACAGATTCCTCGGAGTTATTGAGGAAAGAACGATACAAACGGTGGGGAAAAAGGGACGACTCATGATGAATCAAGTCGGTTGGGAAGATATGGGAAGAGGCAGACTCAGAAGCGGAAGAAAAAAAATTGACTCCTGAGCAACCTGGCACTCCCGGAGAAGTGTTGTGGCAATGGTTGACTAACTATGCTGGGGTGTGCTGGCTGTGCTGGAGCGGCTACTGGGGTGTGTGCTGGGGTGGCTGCCTGGGTATTAATCACAATGACCTTCTGGTCTATCAAATCCTAAACAACGTCCCTGAGTGTCAAACAATTGGCCGGCCACCCGATGAAAATTGCAGAACGCATTGGCATTGTACCAGGCTGGCAGCAGATTAGGCGGAGGGCGCACCTCAGGCATCCTTAGTAAGGATGCGACTTTAGAGAATACCAGCATGGGGTATAGTGGCGCCTATCACGGCGTTGTCGCTTCGGCTGTGGGATGTGCCAACGGTGGACGCGTCCTGGCCGGTGGGTTGGGATATACTAGTGTGGCAGTGGGGGTGATGTGTGATGCATGTTGTGCTCTAGGTGTAGGCGTGGGTGCATAAACTACTTGGCTCCGCGGGGGCGGCCAAGCATTTTCCGGAGCAGTAGGGGATCTAATATAAGAGACGGTATTTTTGGAGGGATCCCGCCTCCTGGGTGGATTGGTGTTGGGGTTATTGTTGTTGTTGCTGCTGCTAGGGCCACTATATAAGGCAGTGGCCTGATTGGCAAATGCTGAGAGTACTAGAAAACTGCCGCCGCACAGTGAACTCTCAACACGAGCGCCCGCCCGAAGTAGTGCAAAAAAAGTGGTGACAGGCTGAATGCTAAGCGGAGCCCCGATCGCTGACTGTGCTCCTCGGATCACTATCTCAATAGACTCCTCGTCAGAGGGTCTATCTTTGACTTGTGAAGCCAAATAGCGCCAACGTCCAAGATACTCCCCAAATGTTTTCTGGGGTCTCTACCTGAGAGCGACTAAGTCCTCCCGCTTGGGGACCAAGTCAAGGTTGAAGGAATATTTCTCCAGGAATGACTGCATAAGGTCGTCCCAAGTCTTGATGGTGGCCATGTTTAGGGAAGTGAACCACTTCAACGCGGGCCCCGTAAGAGTCTTTTGGAACATGCGGATTAATAACCTTTCATCAGCTTGGAGTTGAGCGAGGTCTCCGCAATAGGCTTTGAGGTGGGCAATTGGGCAGCCCCTGCCATTGTATTTTTCAAATTCCGGATTATGAAAATTCGGGGGGAGAGTCGCCTTTGAGAAATAACAGAGGTCCCGGAATTGGTAGGATTGGTGGTCCCCACCTTACAATTGTCGGAGAGTGCGTTCCAGATCATTTACTCTCGCAAAGAGAGCATCTGGAGCTACTGCAGTTGTGGACTGTGCAGTAGAGGCAGGTGTCGCGTACACCGTATGGGTCGCCCCTAAGGGCTCCTCCGAATCTAACATTTCGTCGGCTAGTGCTACGGCTGGATGGCCAATGAACTCGTGCATAGGTGCAGTGTGCTGTGGGACAAAGGATGAAGCTTGTGTGTGATAAAAGGGTGAGGATAGTGTAGGGGGTGGCGCAATGAGTGGTGCAGAATGTGGGAGCAGGAGCTGTTGAACCGGGATGGTCTCGGGTACAATGCTCACGGAGGGTTGTGCCCCCGCCGGCCTAGGGGGCTGGCCACTAGATAGGAGGGATGCATGCTATGGTGGGTGCTGTGCTGGTGTAACAAACGGTAGTGTCGACACCCCTATCGTCGGAGAGACAAGGGATGGCGACGGCTGTGGAGGGAGTGCAGTGGGTGCAAACTATGGTCCTAAAGCCAGTTGCGCAGGCAACTCGGGAACCGGGGAAGACAAAGCTGAGAAGGGCTGGAGTGCCAGTGCCAATCCCTACAGCTGCTGGGTGAGGGTCGACATTTGTTGCAGCTGCGCGGTAACGTGATCGTCGTTGGTGGCTCCAAGAGAAGGAGGCAAGACAGGGGAGGAAGCAAGAGGTTGAGATCCCAGTTGTCCGAACTAGGACATGGATACTACTGAAACAGCCGCAGTGGGAGGAGGGCTAGTAAACACATAGCCCTAGGGAGAGATAGACTCGACTGTTGTGGCCTCGACAGCAGGAGAAGACCAGGAGGATGGTCCCGAAGGCAGGGTTGCCACGGGGACACGGAATTGTGGTGGTGGAGGTCCTCTAGAGGCTCAGGCACAAGTGGAGGCAACAGAGATGACAGGAACAGACACAACGGAAGAGTGCCTTGAGACAGGGACCTCCTCCTGGACAGCAAGGGAAAGGGACTCAATGGCATGCCAGGCCATCGTGGATCACGAGCGAGTAAGGATTGAACTGCAGCTAGGAAGAATAGGACGAGTCATAGGACGAGCTATCGTCGGCAGTGATGAATAACTCGGGAGATGCAGTCGAGAATAAGGTCGCAAACAGAGTCAATGAAAGGAAAGATCTTAAGCTCAAGCTAAGGAAACTCAAAGATCAGAAATCCTATGCACAAAAATAAACAAGTCAGAAATGATGCAATGTTTATGGTGGTATGAGATGCAAATGAATGCTCCTAGTATGCACTCTCTCACCAACTAGGGATGTCCTATTAAGCTGTCTACTCCAGGTTTACACAAGAAGGGTGAATAGGTCTCCGACTCAAGTTTAGAAAAAGTAAGGTCCCCGTTCTAAATCCCAGCGAAAGCTTAGGCATTGAACGGGTGGTGCTTTCGGGGCCTCGACCTCTGCCAAAGTAGTAAGTTGTACCCTCTACTACACCGACACAACCCTGGACAACGGGGGACGAACTCGATTTTTCAGACCACGCCAAAGCCATAGGATGAGCCACCGAAATATGTCCTTCGCAGACTGTATAGGTAATCCTAGGAGAGGAGAAGATGCATGCCCTATATGATGTATGCACTGTATGCTTTGAGTTTTTTACTTGCAAGCTTATTAAGCTGTGGGGGAAGATTTGCAATTTGTCACTAGTTTCTCTTATGATTGATTTTGGTTGTTATGTTTTCATTAACCAAAAGGGGAGAGCAAGCATGTCTCTAATCTCCTAGGCATGGCATATACAAGAAGGGAAATAAACATGCAATTTAGCCAAGAATTATCGTGCAAGAGTAGGTGCAAAGCATGTGCAATAGTGGTGTCATAGCAAAAATTGTGTAAAAGGAAAGAACAACATTACAAATGCAATGCCTGCATTACAATAGTGGTGTCATAGCAATTGTCGCCGGCATGGGAATGGCAAGCAAGGAGGAAAGCCGAAGCAAAGGAGAAACCAAAAAAAAGCTGGGATCTGGTTAGCCCTAGTGGAGTCGCCAGTTCCTGTAGCCATGCCGGCGACAGCCTCGTGATGATTTTGACGCGAAAGGCCAAAATACACGAGGGATCGGCAAAGTCACGGCAAAAACAATAAAAATAAAAATGTAAATGTTGGAGTCGCCACCTAGTCTATTAAAAAGGATGACGAGGAAAACCATATAAGACATGCAAATTCTGCAATGGAAAAGTAGGTCAGAATCCAAAAAAATGGGTAAGGATCCCTGTTATGCACGAGGAAGTTATTAGGCACCCTCGTGCGCCTGATAAATTGGTCTTCTATTGGTTTCTCATATGCTTATGAAATGTCAGCTTTTCAGCCTTTGCTATGCGCCCGAGGGCGATATGCCATGCCATGCTATTGTGTGTGGTGTCTAAAATATGGGTGCATGATGTGTAGGGGTGTGTTCTAATGCTCAAAAGTATCACTCGTATGTCGGGTCCAACATCGATGCAAAGGTATTACATAAATAAGATCAAAGATCTAAAATCTCGAGTGATTTATCATCCTTGCTTTGCTATATGCCAAATGCAATCTAACATGCATGGAACTGGTTGAAAACAGAATCATGCCTTCCTGATATGTTAAAGAAGAAAACTAGGAAAAATCCAGAAGCAAATCGAAATAAAACTCATGCTAGAAAGCAATGCAAAACCTGTTGTGTGCTATTAAAGGCAGGCTACTACGCCTGTTAGGTGCACTAGACTGGTGCGCCACCTCAGTACTTCTATGTGGGCCAGAAAGACGTGCTGAGGGAAAACAAAAATCCAAGCAGTGTCAAATCACATGACAATGCGCTTTGAAAAATCATGCCATGTAAAATCTTTCGCAAAACTTGGAAAACATGCCTTAAAAATGAAAGAAATGCAAATGCAATGACCTGTGGACCTTGTGCTCAAGGGCTGGTAGCCTCACACAAGATCACATGCTAAATGGAAGATGCAGCATTCAGTCATGCCATTAGATCATTGGCTGATGCATAAGGTTCTCCATGTTGGAGTAAAATGCAACCAACCTACCAGATTCTGACCAGGGACTGATTATCCAAAGAGATAGAACAACTAGGAAACAATATTTTTTAAAACCGAAAGCATGCATGCAAAACCATGGAATATAAAAGAACAAGCAGTAAAAGAATCGGGCTCAAAATAATTTAGAAAACCATGCAAAAGTGAATGTTTTACTCACTGACCAGTCTGGTGCTCCTGCATGGGGTGCCACAGTGGTGCGGTGGAGAAGTGCGCTGCTCTGATGCGCCATATAGTTGCTCCCTAGAATATCTAGATCAGACAGCAATCTGATCCAGAACTTGACCCAAAATAAAGATGGGTGATTTATGCTAATGCAGGTTGATTCATGCGAGTGTTAAGAGCATGATGAGAAGCATCTGATCAAAGCTATCTTATTATTATTAGAACAAGATGACTAAATGGATTTATGGCAAGAACACATGCAAAATGCAAAAGATTCAAACATGGAACGAGTAAACCCAATAAAACATGTTGTAACCAGGACCATACCAAGAATATAATAAGGAAAAGATTGCTTATGCAAGCAATATAGTGCAGATTTTTACACTATAAATAAATTAAACATGCTACAATCAAAGTGTAGATTTACATGAAGAGCATCTTGCAAAAAGGATAAATAAATTCATCACAAAATCCTCATGAAGATACAGAAAGAATCAGACCTTATATGGATCTTCTAGCATGTTATTCCATTGCAAAAGAATAAGAAATTAAAGGAACAGTGTGAAGGGCCTACCTTGTCCGAGATGGATGTTCCTTCAAGAAAGAAAAGAAAGACCCAAGATAATAAGCTCCCTGATGCTTTGGAAGGGCTGAGAATACCACTGGATGCAAGGAAAAACACTAGTGCTCAAGTGGATGGTTGCAGAATTCTAGAGAAGGCTAGTGCAGCTATATGTCTCTATCTTTCAAGATGATTCAATCCCTTCAAATGGTTGCCTATGGGGTCTATATGTAGGGATTCCTCATGGGTAACTCCTAGGACAACAAGGAGCCTCGTAGACGAAAAGCCTGGAAGATTCCATGGCATATTCGCTGGTAGAGGCAACAGCCATGGGAGGTGGAAAGCCAGCAGCCAGTAGCTTGAGAGATGACCGAGCGCATGGTATGTGCGTCGGGTAGGTGCGCCTGGCATGTGTGCCTGGTATGTGCATCAGGTTGGTGTGCTAGCTAGGTGTGCTAGCTAAGTGTGCTTGCTAGGTGCTCTCTCTTACCTATCTGGATTTCTAGTTGGGTTGCGGCTTGCTATAGGTTTAGGATTGGTTCAAGTGTCAGCCATATCCAAAGCAACATCCGGAAAGCTCATCTATGAGTCACCTCAAAATCGGGGTGTCTACACATATGCAGAGACTTATTCCAAAAAGGGATTCACGTACCATTGGAATGCAAGGTGTAGCGCAGCTAGAGCCCAGAAAAGATCAAAAAAGGAGCTACAAGTGAGGATGAAGATTTGAGGTTATTTCTGCAGTGAGGGCGGTAGTATATCTCGCTAGGAATGCAAGTTTATACAGGGACGAAGCAAGGGGTCTCTGCAGAAAAAGAAAGCAAGCTGGCCATTTTTGGGTGGCGCACTTAGATGGTGCACCTCCCAGTTGAAAATTTCGGCAGCACCTCCCTTAAAATATGAACATCGCCAAATCGGCACAAACTTCTTAAACCAGCACAAAAATTTCATATAGCATACACGGACACTACCCCTAGAAAGGGGCACGTTCCAAAATTTAGATTTGTCATTCCAAGAAAGTTCTCAAAACAAACTTACAATGTTCAAGGCACAGTGTTAATACAAAGCTTGACTTATAGCAAAGAATTAAAAGATGGCTATTCCTTGTCCCACTCCTCCTCGTCGGACGACGCTTCTTGAAAACTCTTAGCCAAAAGACGAGCTCCTCGTCGGGTGATCCGACGTGACCACTGGGCAGCAACAACAGCTTGAGAGCTGGCGACAAAACTTTGGACCCTCTAGGAACCTCAGTGTCAGAACGGTCCTGCTTAGATACCTCCATGGTGAATTCCCCATTGCTAGCTGCATTCACATCGTGGGCTGGGAAATCTTGCTATGAAAAGAATATCAAGCCCTATGTCAGTGGCTAGAATTGTTAAGCAAAATAGCAAAAGTAGAAGAAAAAGAAATACCCGGATGATGTTGTGCCAGCGCAATTCCTGTAAATTTGCAAATATGTTAGGCATGTTGGTGATGAAAATGGGAATTTGTAAACGCAAGAAACATACCCTTTTCCGCCAGATGTCCTCGTAGAAGGAGGCAAATTGTTCCTCAAAGCCCTGTGAAATAAATCAATATCACATTTATCTTGTTATATGAATGGAAGTGTTAAACAGAAATTGCAGTAAATTTACCTTGGCCCAGTCAGAGGCATACCACATCTCGTGCTGGCTATCCCGCACGGCCTCCTCAAATAGATACGACTTCCTGACTCATCTGTACCAAGCCAGATAATCCGTGTAATTGACTTCTCGAAGGAC
This sequence comes from Posidonia australis, assembly GCA_024699735.1. Lineage (NCBI taxonomy): Eukaryota > Viridiplantae > Streptophyta > Magnoliopsida > Alismatales > Posidoniaceae > Posidonia > Posidonia australis. Next base: position 17,232 of record JAMKQA010004194.1, on the reverse strand, counting down.
ATGCCTATCCTGAGAGGCCACAGCTACCACATGTCGACTTCTGGCCACAGCACAGGTCGAGGTCGGGCGATCCATGTCGGAAGGAGGAGGAGTAGGAATGCAGAATTCGTTCAAAAATTGGTGCCTCACGAGCCCTAGGAGGAAGCATGCCGACTTCTTCATACAGTAAAACTTCACCTGCTTCTCCCTCAGAACACAGCCAGAGTTCAGAGGTGCCCAATTAAAGCCATCATATCTGGAGAATGGGCGCAGGTGAACCTATTACAAAAACAGACAATTGTAAGCAAAGAAGGTAATACAGGCATATAGAATTGATGTCTATAGCACAAAAAAAGAAGAGAAAATTTACTTCTTCGAGCTCTACCAGGTCAAGCAGATACCAGTAAGACTCATAAATATAAACCCTTGTAGCAGCCCAGTGGTCAAGCTCGACCCACTGGCGAGGGAGAGGTAGAAGCTCGTCATGAAGGCGACCGAAGCTATGCCCCCATGTGATATGCTCCATAATCCAGTACTGGCAATAGCAGATAGAAGTCAGTTTATTAGATATTAATCAAATAGGAAATTTGTTTTGCAAAATAATAAAGTAAACACTCATAGTCAGTAGAGGATATAATCCCACATAAGAGTGGCGCCCCAACCTGACTACGTTGTCAAGCCCGCATAGCAACCAGGTCTAGCTCCTTCCCTGTCATAGTGATCCAGGTGCTCCAAATTGGTTAGGTATGCTAACCAATCTACATGGATGCAATAGGCAAAGGAATCGCAGAAGACCATCGCCAATAAATCCAGCAAAAAATGGCTCAGCAAAAAATCCACCTCGTCTCTACCAAGTTCGGGGTGACGCCAAAACTGGTCCCACTCTCTCAACCACCCCATAGTGATCATGTGTTTCCCCATAAGTGGCTTAGGAGGAACACGGCCCAAATGTGCAGGAGCATGGTGCAGGCCGTGGGTAGTCTCATCAATAATCGGCTTGTCAGTACAAGGAAGACCTGTCAGCAAGGCCCACTGGTCAAGCAAGATGGTCAACTCTTCGAACGGGAATGGAAGGTATGCGTCTCGAACCTCCACCTCTCCACCAAAGCTCAAAAGAAGTTGTAGTGACCATGGATGACCAGTATGCGTAGTAAACTGCCAAATGGGGAGCGGTGAAGGAGAAAATCCTATAGAAACTCGAGCAGACGGTTGAAGTGGTCAAGCATCAGGGCCTAGTGACACAGCATTGCCCGGTTTGCATCACCAGCCTGAAATATCAAGAACAAAATTAATAACAAGTCAGAAAGCAAAGTATCATGATTATGGCACACCAAAACAAGAAAAATTACCGCAAAGTCGGGGCCATTGCAGATATGATGGCTGCTAAGCAACCGCCCCTCAAAGTTGCCAGACTCCTAAGAATGCATTTGTCAGACGAAGTGCTAAACTTATATCCTGTACATATTACCTTCCAATTTGGGCTTACCTCAACAGGGACAGCAAGAGTCGAGCTGTTGGAGGCACGTGACCTCGAAGAACTATCTCGCCGCCAGGAGCGAGAACTAGACGGCGTATCTCGTGAGAGCTGTGGCATTCCCTCCTCGGGAACCAGGTCGTCCTACAAACGGGGCAAATACTACATTAAAGCCAAACAGCAACAACTAGTATGACAATTGCCAAATATTTAAGCGTACTGGAGTCCAAGTCAAAGTCAAGTATTGCAGTAAAGTCAATGGAAAAATAAAAAAGGCAAAGCGTTTAAAAAAAGCACTATGGCATGAGATGATAGAAATGCAAATATAAACAGGTGTACAGTTATAGCTCAGCATTACATGGAAATGTGGAGATTATGTGGCAATATTTATGCTCTTGTTAAAATATGCGGGAATGGAACATTCTGGATAAGCTATCATCTTTCTTAAGCATGGTTCAGCAATTAAGCGATTTAAATTGACCACTGTTGATTCAAAGCAACTTGTGAATAACTTCAGAAAATGAACCATATTTCAAATAGCATGAAAGAGCAGCATGGCATTCAATCAATGTACAGCAAACCTTTTCTATACCCAAGCCTTGAACCACTACTCAATCCACCAAAAAACAAAACAAAAAGAAACCATCACCCTCCTCATGACCACAAAAAACTACCTCCACCACAAGCCCACCATCACCACCTCAGCCGCCATCACTCGGTCAGCAACCACCCAACTGCCAATCGCTCTACCCCATGGACTTCTCCACCACCATAGCCTGTTCCACCTCCACGACACCACTATCAGCCGCCCCACCAAAACCCAGCAGCCAATCTGCCTCACGGCCAACCCACCACCACACGGCTCAGTCCATTGGAACCCACCGTCGACTACTCCATAGCATACCTACCATCACCACCTCAGCCCGCTGGAGCCCAAACAACTTCTACCACCCGTATCCGTCTTCAACCGATGGCCAACCACCCGCATAGCTGCCGACTCATCCCTGCCAAACCCATCAGCTACTAGCGATTAAGGAGGAGACAGGATATAGCACCAAGAAGAATAACAATCACATGGAGAAGATCAAGAGGGGATCAGAAAATACCTCCACTAGCGACCCCCTCTCCAACCAATCTCGGAGAGTACGGTCCATCGCCTCTGCACCTAGCCACCGATCCTCCGCCACACGTCGTCGATGCACTGGACCCCTGCATCGGCCTTGAGCACCTCGTCGCCGCACCACCAACGTGCCGCTGCCGTGAAGAGATAAGAGGCGTGGGGAGAATGGGAGAGGAGATGATGGGAGAATGGGAGAGGAGAGGAGATGAAGAGAGAATGGGAGAGAAATAATGGGTTTTGTATGGGGAGATAAGGAGAAGAAATAAGGAGGGAGGGGCACGCACTTTAACAAGATCAAAAAGAGAAAATCAAAAAAAATATGTATGCATAAGAGTGTTGCTATGAATGGGAGGGAAATCAAATCAACCAAAAATAATAGCAAAACCATGAAGAAAAGATGGGCAGCACAAGCTCACTTGTAGTTCCAGCAAGTAGGGAGAAAAGAAGAATGTCCCTTGACAGTTATGTTAGTTATCCAGTGGGCCCCTTTATCCAAATAATTTAATCCATGAGATCCACAATGCAAAATGGCTGTGAAAATTACGTTTCAACCCCTAACACTCTGTAGCTTGCCATCAAGAGAAAAATATAAAGTTTCAAGAAGAAGCCAGCTCATGGTGTGCGTAAAATCACCAGACAAGGTAATTTTTAGAAAATTCCTCCACCTTTCGCAAAATTGCAGCATAGTCCACGGAGGATGGAGGAAGTTATATTTGAAGCAGATATTCGCAAAACTTGGCCGAATCTCAAATATCATCGACAGTTTGTCATATTGGACAAATTACGATAAGGCCCCTCTAGTTTTGGGAAATTGCACATAAGCATGCACTTTTTTGCAAACCTGCAGAACAAAATCAATTGAGGTCAGAACTTCAACAAGGATGTTTCATACATCAGTACTTCTGTCAGAAAGCCAATAGCAAGCATATTTACAGTTTCACCTTTCAGAGCACCATTGTAGCCAATTTCATTCCTAGGGGACAATCTAGGGATCATCGTTTTGTTTTTTCAGGTTCTCCATCCAAACGGACGAGATCCTTCTACCACATTTCTTGGATTTTCGCGGGAGCAAAGTCCAGCTTGTTGACTTTGACCAGGTGGTCAACGTCATTTGCCGCTCTTGGATTTTTGCAGGCGCGAAGTCCAGCCTATTGACTTTGATTGGGCGATCAACGTCATTTGCTTCTCTTGGATTTTCGCGAGTGCGAAGTCTAGCCTGTTTACTTTGACAAGGCGGTCAACATCATTTTCCTCTCTTGGATTCTCGCGGCCGCGAAATCCAGCCTGTTGACTTTGACCAGGCGGTCAACGTCATTTGCCTCTCTTGGATTTTTGCGGGTGCGAAATCCAGCCTGTTGACTTTGACTGGGTGGTCAAGGTCATATCCTTTTCCTTGGATTCTTGCGGGCGCGAAATCCTTTTCTGTGGCTTCTGACGGGGAGGTCAGAGTCGACCTTTGATCAAGCGGTCAAGGTCATTTTCTTCTGGATTTTCATGAGCGCGAAATCCTTCTCCTTGGCTTTTTACCTGGCAGTCAAAGTCAACTTTCAGCCTAGCGGTCGAGGTCATTTCCTTTCCTGTTCCTTGGATTTTCGTGGGTGCGAAATCCAGCTGCTTGACCTTTTGACCGGGCAGTCAAGGTTTTTTCCTCTTTTAGGTTTTCATGATCGCGAAATCCATTTGCTTGCCCTAAGTCCGTGTGGACAGGGCCCTTTCTTTCTTGTTTGACAAATAGTATGTTTGTCATGCTCGTTTCTTTGGGCTGGTATGCCCAACTACTCGGTTGACAACTGTCATGCTGTCTGGTGATCGTGTTGACAAGACTTGATGGACTTGTCATATCCATCCTCCTCAGGCTGATACCCTCAATAATCCGGTTGATGAGTCCGACAACTTATCATTTTCCTACCAATGGTTCCATTTGTGTGCGAGATTTCTTTTATCTTTGCCATTATTTCAACATTAGCATCAGCATTGCAACCACTTACAAGCACCCATGCTCGTGTTTACAATGTTAGCATCAGCTTTGCATTTTACTCTCAAGATCGACTCTTGCATTTGCATCTTGTATTGGCTTCACGCATTTCCAGCATTTAGATCAGCAGTCGCGTGCATTTTGCATTTTCATTTGGCAACAAGTCATGACTTTCGGTGCATCCACCGGATAAGTGACATAGTGCCTACAACAAACACCATTCCTCCACAACCTCAAAATGGGGATATCATGTCAACCCTAAGCATCGGTCTCTGTTCCCTCTGTCCCTCGACCTCGCTCAGGGAGGGGCATCTGTAGACACCTCAATTTTGAGGTGACCCATAGGTAAACTCTCCAGATGTTGCTTTGGATACGGGATGCTCAACCATGTTTGAATCCTATTCAACCTTTTAACTAGCCAGAGATCATTGCATAAACCGACCACAAGCCCATAGCAAGCCCGTGGCCCAATTGGTAATTCAGATAGCTAGTGGAGAGTACCAATGTGGAGCACCTGATTTGAGCACTGAGCAGGAGCACTACAGTGGCACACCGAGCTGGAGCACCAGGCTGGCGCACCTACATGGCGCACCAAGTTGGCGCACAACCACTTCTCAGGTTGCTGGCTACTGGCTTTCCACCTCCCATGTCTGTAACCTTCACTAGCGAATATGCCATGGAATCTACACCAGGCTCTTCGTTTACGAGGCTGCCTGCATTCCATAGGAGTTACCTTTGCAAAATCCTATATAAAGACCCCCATAGGTAGCCATTTAAAGGATCTTGAGCAAGCTATCTACTCATTCCAGCAACTCCCTCTCGTTTTCCTAAGCATACCCTTGCATTCCAGAGCATCTCTAGCCGCTCCAAAGCAACAAGGAAGTATTATCTTGGGTTTTCTAGGAAGGAACACTGGGGAAAAGGTATGTTCTTCTCCTTTCTTTTAATCTTAGTTCATGCATTCAACAAAACATGCCATGGACTTCATAGATAATCTGTTTTCGTGCTGTTTACATGAGTATTTCATGATGAGATGGTTGCTCCATGTATAGGATATTCTATGTGTAAAATCTGTATGAAAAAATCTGCATTATAACTTTTCTGTAAATTTGCCTTTCATCTCTGGTTTTTCTACATAGAGAACCATGATTCATGTAATCATATGCTAGGAGGTTAACAATCAATATACCTTCTTTGTGTTTACCATTTGCATAATATTGTTGATCTCATTCACTCATTCATATTCTTAAGAATCCTATGCAAGTATACAACCATTAACCCATGATTTAGCATGATTTGAAACTAAATGATAAAAGACTTTCATTCGATTGTGTCTCATCATGTTTCAGCTTTATCATCTACGTAGCTGATCTGATTAAAGAAAAATCACTGATCTCTAAAATCTAGACTAGATTCTGAATCAGACTGCAGTCTGATTTAGGCTTTCTAGGAAGCACTATTCTGGCACACCAAAGTGGTGCCCCAAACCAGAGCACCACTCTGGCGCACCATTCTGGTGCACCAGTCTGGTCAAATAGCAAATCATCCTGTTTGCAACCCAATCTGCATGGTTTCTCGGATGATTTTGACTTTGATTCTCTTATATTATATGTCTTTGCATGCATGTTTTCATCTTAGGATGATATTGTTTTTTTAAGTCATTTTTCACTTTGTATACTCAGCCCATAGCCGAAATCGAGTAGGCTGATTGCCCCGATGGACTCCTATATGGATATTCTTGTGCATCAACCCATGATCTAGATAGCATGGCCGATTCATGCCACTTTTATTTGACATGAAAAGGGTGTGATATTGTGTGAGGCTTGCAGCCCTTGAGCACAAGATCCATGTTATCTTTCCAAGTTTGGATTTTCCTAGATATTTAATTTGCATTTCTTGAGTTTACAAGGGCTTTGCATTGCATAACATTCTGGAACCCATTATATTAGATGACATTGCACTACATGGCTTTCTGGTGTTTTCCTTGGCACAACTTCCTGGCCCACTAGAGCACCTAGGTGGTGCACCAGACTGGAGCACCAATCTAGCGCACCATATAGGCACACCTGCCTGTTTTCTGTTACACACAACAGCTTTTGGCATTGGCATTTAGCATGTTTCCCATTTCGATTTTCTTTTGGTTTTCTCTGGTTGTCTTCCTAGATGTACCAGGAAGACCCTATTCTATTTTTAGCCCTTTCCATGCATGATAGATCAAATTTTGCATATAGTAAAGCAAGGATGAAAATCAGAGCTTGACCCATTAATATTGTTAGATCTTTTGACCATTTTCGTGCAATATCCTTGCACCAGGGCTTGACCCATTACACGAGTGACATTTCTGAGCACTAGGACACACCCCACAACCCATGCACTTTTATTTAGCATAAGACACCATTCACTTAGCATGGCATTGCATATCGCCCTTGGGTGTACAGAAAAGGCTGCAAAGTCGACATTCCATATAAGTAAATGAGAAACCCATAGAAAGACCGATTTTTCGAGCGTACGAGGGTGCCTAATACCTTCCTCGTGCGTAATAGGGATCCTTGCCCATTTCTGGTTTGAGACCTTCTTTTCCATTGGCTTATTTGTATGATTTGAGTGTTTTAAGCGTTTTGCTCGTCTTCCGTTTTTAAAGACTAGGTGGCGACTCCTGCTTGTTTATCATTATTTTATTGTTTTCTTTGTCGTTACTTTGCCGATCCTCTCGCATTTGGCCTTTCGTGCCATGCCTGAGGTTGTTGTCGGCATGGTTACACCTACTATAGTAATTGAATACAATGTAGTGATTATACTGTTCAGCAAATAGCACAACACAAATGTCAAGAATCTGCATCATCCCTTGACCTCTTAGAGCCTCTAGCTTTGGTAAATAGTGTATGGCTTGGAGCTGCTCCACATATTGGCCATGTTTCTTCATTTTTAACTTCATAATTTGCTGAACAACTCTTCCCTTATATGACTGTGTGGCAGTCTGATCGGATGGAGCCATTTAACCAGTGTGATAGCTCCTTAATCATGGCATAAGTGGTCAAAGGATACTCTTGAAATCGAGCTGGCATTAGCTCTTGGACAAAGGAATCCTATTGGTATCCGAACTGCAGCATTACCCAAAATGGATGACACTCAACACCACCAGTCAGCCTTGGTAGGATGATAAGCTACATATCGGCAGTATTGAAGAAAGCCTTGAAGTTATGAGTTGCGACGGAATGATGCGCCAAGTCACCTTGTCTTCTGTCAAACTCTCTAGCCGCTCATACTCCTTGTGAACTGATGTGACGGTGCGAGCATGACAACTTTGGTAATAAGATTCAAGGGTAGACCATTGAGGGCATAAGATTTCCACACATAGATGAGCGGCCAACCACAAGTGTACAAAAGCTCCACAACCATAGAAATGTCAGCAAAGACGTAATAATCCGTCTAAGGCTCGGTATATCTCTACTAGGATAACCAGAGCAAAGTCCATTTGACGGGTTACCACTACCAAAGCAATCTCCGCAACCTCAATGTTCACAACGGTCTGACCATGGCTGAGAACTAGTTTGCTTAAGAAGCGGAACACAAAACCTTTCAACCATAGCTCATCTCCCAAGGAGGTGCGCATCTTGATCACCTTGTCAAAATATGCCAATTGTAACATTGGAGTTGGCCCATCAGTACAGATGAGTTGTCGAACACAATCACCGGTTGACAGGCCAGTCAGTTCACTCACTATTGAAGAGTATCCGTCTCACCGCATAAACACAATAGACCCCATAAGCTTATAAGGATAGCACATCTGGCTGACCTCCTACAAAGTGGGAGTCAATTCAATTCTTCTGAAGCGGAATACATGGGTAGTGGCTTCTAGAACTGGGCAGCTGCACACAAAAGATATCGGGAAACCTCCACATTCACAATATCGAAGAACTTTGAGGGGATACCCCAAGTTCGTAGCTTATCACGGTCACTTCCCGTCAATTTTCTAATCCACATCTGAGCAATATGTCGGTACAACCATCGTGGGGAAACCCATGATCAAATAGGGAAGCTTCAGCTTCTCTTGACTCAAGCCACTCCAAATTGGGAAGAAGAACTCCTACGGAACATCTTCAAAGTATTTAGCTTCGATTAGAAAAATGGCTTTGTTCCATACAATAATAATTTAAGAAGTCTAATGTAGATAGAAAGTGCCGCATAAATGCTTTGAAAATAAGGAAGAGCAACCCAAGGTTGTGGATACCATTCAATGACCATCGAGACATAGCAAACTGAACTACAGGCTATTGAGTGGTTCAATTCAGGCGCCAAGCCTCGAGAAAAGATCCATGCCACCATCTAGACCAGATCAATTGTCAAATCAATGAGAAATGGTCATCCAACTTTGATGGCCGGGATTGTTTGGTGACAGAGCTGACATTGAGTATTCAAGGAATCAACTGTTCCATTTAACCCCAAGCGGAGTACAATACAGTTCGATGATACTGCTTTCACCGCTACAATGATTACTCTGAAGTTATACGCACAACATGGAAAGGATCTTGCTAATTCTGCAGGAACATGACGAAGGTCGGAAGTTGTGATTATAACCCCCCAATACTCCACCATGACTCATCGTTTTTGCGATTCATCTCTCTTGGATTTATTAGAGATCCTGTTCTGATCTCGGAGGGATAAGGTTTCTGGTGTCCTCGTTCTTGGGCTCAAGCAACAGAGTGGTTAGCGTGTCCTAGATGAAGATACTATCCCAAAGAATGTCAATCAATAGGCAGCCGACATGCCCCTGATTGACAAGGGAGGTTGTCACCATAAAGACAGCTGACATGCCCCTGGTGTACGGTATCCCTTGCTAGGTCTTTAGCCAAAAAGAAGTTGGCATCCCCTTCATTGACGGAGGAGGTTGTCACCATCAAGGCAGCTGGCATGCCCCAGGTGTACAATATCCTAGGCTAGAATTTTAGCAAAAGAGCAACTGACATGCCCTTTGCTTAAGACCTAACATGACCCTGCAAAGTGAATGAATGATAATGAATGCAGGAATGGTAGTGTCATGTTATATCATCCTTAGGATTTGGAATGCTAATGACGCCTGTTATGAGAAGAGGAGAAGACCTCAATCCACAAGACACTACCCGGACTTCTAAGATGTTGGTGGCTCTCCAGAATGGGTAATTTAGTAGGTTAAGCTCTATGTCAAACTCTTGGAGACTTAACCTATTTTTTTGACTTTTGACTCGTTTCTTTTCCCCCTCTTATGCTTGTAGGCTCGCCCTAACCCTTGTTTAGGGATAATGGGCATCTAGATTTGGAGATAACTGGTGGAATTGTATACGAGGGGTGGCTTGTTCCTTTGGTCATTTGAATTCTTAGGATGCTTACTTCGACTTCTCCCTAAGGTATGTGATAGGGGTAGAGTTGACCTACTTGTCTCTCTCACTTAGGGCTAGCTTCTGTCATCGACTTTTGTTTCCTTACTTCTTTTGTGCCCTTGTGGATAAGTTTATTTTTCTACTTTGGCTCACACTCATGCTCGCTCCTAACATTTTATCTCCCACCGAAGGTGTAAGTCCTTAGGGAGTTCGGACATTTTGCCTAACCATGGTTGGATGGTGGCTCCCTCGCCTGCTGGAAGGTCTAGGTAGTATTAATTAAAGATGTGGAGCCCCTTATCAAATAGGCTAGCTATTCCAATTTTCATCATCGGGATGTGATGTTGATGCACTTATGTGTGGATGCATGTTTTTCTTTTTCATGTGCTTTTTGATGCAATGCATGCGTAATGAGTGAGATAAAGGGAAAGAAACATGAGTATGAGTTGATGCAAAATGAATAGAAAAAATAACATGAGCGAATGCAGCTAGAAAGCTTTGCAAGGCAAGGATATGGCTCCCCATCATTTGTAGTATTTCTTTAGGTAACATGAATTGACCGGTTCTGACTGCTCAATGTGGTCCATGTCTTCAAGGATTACTGCTCTCCTAGAGAATACTTGTTTGATGATATAAGGGCCGCGCCAATTGGGTCTGAATTTTCCACAAGTGTCAGGGAGATGGATGGCCCGTAAGACCAAGTCTCCGGGTGCAAGGCTCCTGGGACGGACTTTCTTCTTGTAGGATCATGCCATCCTCCTTTGATAACACTGGGCATGGTGTAGGGCCTACAGTCAATGTTCATCTATCAAATTCAATTGAGCGAAGCGATCGCCCAACCATTCAACCTCTTCTAGTTCATGCTTCTTTCAAAATCCTCAAAGAAGGGATTTCCACCTTAACCGGTAGCACGACCTCCATGCCATACACTAAAGAAAATGGAGTGGTGCCTGTAAATGTCCGGATAGAAGTTTGATATGCCCACAATGCATAGGGAAGCTTTTCATGCCAATCCTTGTGAGTCTCTGCCATCTTCTTTAGTATCTTGGTAACGTTCTTGTTGGCTGACTCAACCGCTCCATTCATCTAGGAGTGGTAAGGTGAAGAAGGGTGGTGCTTAATGTGGAAATTATGTAAATAATCTTCGACCCTCTTGGCTATAAAGTTCATCCCATTATCCGATATTATTGCGTGTGGGACCCTATATCGGGATATGATGTTATTCTTCAAAAACTTCTCTGTTACTGCAGCAGTGAATGTCATGTATGACGCCGCTTCGACCAACTTTGTGAAGTAATCGATGGCCACCAAAATGAAACAGTGCCCATTAGATGCTACCAGATGAATGGCACTGACAACGTCAATTCTCCAGGTGGAGAAAGGCCATGGTGACGACATGTTGTGAAGTTGTTACGGGGGAGCATGGATTACATTTCCATGTATCCAGCAGGCGTGACACCCTCGCACAAACTGACAGCAATCTACCTCCATGGTTGAACAATAATAGCCTTGCAACATGATCTTCTTGGCTAACAGAACTCCATTCATGTGCGGCCTGCATTTCCCAGTATGGACTTGTAATATGACGGATCGGCCTCCTTCTTATCCAAGCATCTCAAGAGCATTTGGTTATAGGATCTACTATACAAATGGACAACCCCATGTACATAGTTGGATGCCAAGCGCTTCAATGTCCTTGCTTTTGTTGCTGACACTTTAGGAGGGACGTTCCCAATTTCTAGAAGAACCTTAATGTCATGGTACCACAGGAGCACCACCTGTGGATTTGCTTCCTTTATGCTCTTGCAATGTGCTGGTTGATCCATGCAAGTAACTGACACATCCACTGCACGGTCTTCTGGTATCGAGAGCCAAGACGCTAAGGTTGCCAAGGCATCTGCGTAGGCAATCTTAGCACTATTCATAAAGGAAAAATAAACCTCCTGGAATTTTACCACGAGCTTCATAGGATGGGTATAGTATTGGATGATCTTTTGATCCTTGGTCTTCTAGTCACCATTGACTTGTGCGATAACTAGCATTGCATTGCCACGCTCAAGTAACTTGCAAACACCATGCTCCAAGGCCATCTGAAGTCCCAATACGCATGCCTCATATTCAGCTTCGTTATTTGTGCATTTCAATTTTAATTTCCTCGCATCGGGAGTCATCTAGCCTTGGGGGCTACCAGTACGGCGCCAATGTCCATTCCTCTTTTGTTGACTGCACCATCAAAGTATAAGTGCCATTGATCCTTCATCTCGGCCATCTCTGATTCATCATTATTATCCTCAGCGAACAACACATCTTCGTCTGGAAATTGAGTCCACGAGGGTTGATATTTTGGTATAGGTAGCTCGGCCAGATGGTCTACCATTGCTTGTCCCTTTATGGATTTTTGTGTCATGAAGGTGATGTCATATTGGGACAACAACACCTGCCACTTGACACACCATCCTACAAGTGCTGACTTCTAGAGCAAATACTTCATAGGGTCATGGTGACAAAGGATCACAACTAGGTATGCCATCATATAATGCCTTAGGCATTGAGCTACCCAAACTACAGATAAGCAAACCTTCTCTATGGTAGTGTACCTGGACTCCCAATCATTAAACTTCTTACTCAGATAATATATCGCCCTCTCCTTGCAACCAGATTCATCATGTTGGCCTAATAATACTGCCATGGAATGTTGGGTTACAAATAGAAAAAAAAGTAGGGGCTGCTGTGGCACTGGTGGGACCAAAACTAGAGGTCTAGCTAACAACTACTAGATCTTGTAAAAGCCTGCCTAACATTGCTCGTTCCAACCGACCTATGCATTCTTCCTCAGGAGCTTGAAGATCGGCTCGCTGATTGGTGTGAGGTGTGCTATGAACCGGTTGATATATTGCAAGCGACCCAGCAATCCTCTGACTTCTTTCTCCGTAGCTTGTGGAGGCATGTCAATTATGGCTTGGGCCTTTTTTTGATCGACCTCGATTCCCCTATAACTGATGATGTGGCCAAGAAGCTTGTCAGATGAAACCCCGAAGGCACATTTACTGGGGTTAAGGTAGAGCTTGTATTTGCGCAGACGATCGAACAGCTTCCTTAGGCTGGCTAGATGATCCTCAGGCTCATTGGAATTAGCTATCATATCATCAACATCAACTTCGACCTCTTGGTGCATGAGGTCGTGGAATAGCACTGTCAAAGCTATCTGATATGTAGCCCCTGCATTCTTGAGCCCAAATGGCATCACCTTGTAGCAAAAGATTCCCTATAGGGTAATGAATGATGTCTTCTCCATATCTTCTTCTGCCATCCTAATCTGATTATAGCCTGAGAATCCATCCATAAATGATAGCATTTTATGGTCGACTGTATTGTTTACAAGGATATCAATGTGAGGTAGCAACAAGTCATCCATAGGACTCACCCAGTTGAGAACTCTATAATCAATGCACATGCGAACCCGTTGTACACACCCCAATTTTGCAGGTCTGTAGGCTGGAATTGTGGTAGCTGGGCTCTTAATTATAAATGAACTCAAACCATGGTTGGTCCCAAAGCCAATGAAAGCCAAACCCAATAGCAAATGGTCTGAGCCGTGATCCGGGGCCATATAGGTGCACTTATCAGGCGCACCTGTCTGGCACACCAGACAAGCGCACTTCTTTGGTGCACCATACAGCTGCACTGGACATGCGCAAAGCCCATGAAAATCCACTAGAGCCCATTAAAACCCACCAAAGCCCAAGCAAGCCCACTTAGGCCCATGAAAGTCCACAACACCTCAACCCATTTCTTCTTCTTCTTCTTCAAGCCCAACAGCCACTCCTTCAGCCCTTCTCACCACAACTAGCCATCATCAACCTTAACAGCACCCACTCCTGTTGCTCCCTCACCCAATAGCTTCACCAACTCATGTAGTCCACGTGATGTGAGGAGGAGACCAGAGAAAGGTGAAGCCACAATCCAACCACAACCCATCATTTCCATCCGTTCTCATCCCATCCAGCCTATCTCACCATGTTGCCCAGCAGTAGCTCTAGCCAAGCTCAAGTCCTCCACGAACTAGTGCCACCGGATACATCGTCACGAGCTCGAATAGCCGTCGATCACTGTCAGCACGTGGGCAGGCAGAATGGAAGGTGCGTGGGGAACAAGAGCGGTTACGGGCGTTAGTTTGTTAGGAGGATCTCTAGTTTGTTGTGAATTAGGCTGGTTGTTAGGATCTTATCGTGGTTTGTTTGTTGGGTGGTTACAGTGAATCGCCGAAGCTTCACCTATAAAAGGAGTGCCAGTGTGAAGTGTGAAAAGAAAAAAAGGAAAGAGTGAGAGAGAAGGGGAGGAGGAGATAGAGAGAGAGTTCTAGGAAGAGAGAGGAGGTTCGAGGAGGTGAGGAACCAGAGTCTTCAACCACTTCCAGCGAACTACGAAGGCAAAGCACATTGCCAGACCAGGTACGCCCTTCTCAGACTTCTATTCAATTCAATTTTAGTTCCCTGGATCGCCCTCTTCCTTTCCTGAGTGATTCCAATCAAGCTAGAGGTCTTCCCAGGCAGGAATCGAGCTTCCAGGCCTCGCCATCGCCGTTTTCTGGTGACTTAGGTGGGGGTGCTGCTCCAGGGCTTGTCCCTGGTCCTAAGAACCTTAGGTCCTCCTTTCCTGGCCTCCCTCTTGCTTCTCCACCCCTCAAATCCCCACTCAAGCCGCTGCAGAAGCCTCCACCAGGAGGTCACTGGAATCACGTCATTTCACTAGAGCCGGAGAAGACAACCGAATCTAGTGAAGGAACGCGCGCCTCCCGCATCACTGTGCCTCTCCGATCATCCAGAAACCCTCCACAACACGCACCAAGCACACTGGGGCCTTCAGAGTCAAGCCGTGAGCCCTGGATCACTCACGCAACCACGCTCACCGGGGAAGAAAACGTAGACGACAAGTGGAATCCTCATTTGCGCGATCTTCTATTTTGGCCCCTAATGGAAAGGAAATGTTCCTCAACACTCCTCCGACCTACTTAGAGCCCTAGATCGCAGCATCGAAGCCTCTGGAACCACCTTCTTTTCTGTCACCGTCATCGAAGTCGTGTCGACGGCGACAAGGATGGACAACCACCTCTAGCCGTTAAATCCTTGATCCAAGCCTTTGGATCTCTTCCCATCCTCCTCTTCTTGCTTCCCGTGGAGTCTAATCTTAGATCAGGCCATGGGATAGCCTCTGAGTGTCCCTCTAGCAGTTGTCGACAGTGGAGCTCTATCACCGGCAACTGTCAATTATTTTCTTTTAAATAAAAATAAAAATTATTTTTTCTGATTAAAATTCTAAAACTTTTGTTTTGTTATGTTTAGGTTCTTTTTTTTATTACAAATAGGTCTTTTCTTACTTTTAGGTCCCTGCTCATTTTTCTTAAATCGTTTGAATAAAGTTTTAACTGAAAATATTGCAATGTGCCTCTTAAGTTTTCCTAATAACATTTTCTAGGTTTAAATATTTGATAAAAACCGCCAGAGTTTCTTTTCAGGTATTTTAATCCAACCTTTTTGAATAAACAACCCTGACCTTTTCTGAAACTCTTCTGAATGCATATTTCTCTAGTTAAATTGCATTTTAGCCCCTAAACTTTTCTGAAATTATTTTGAATGCATGTTTCTCTAGTTAAATTGCATTTTAGCCCCTGAACTTTTCAGAAACTCTTTTGAATGCATGTTTCTCTAGTTAAATTGCATTTTAGCTTTCGAACTCTACAGATTTCACGGTAAAATTACAACATGGATTGTAGGGGAAAATTACTAAATTGCCCCTAAAACTTTCTCATTTCAACATGGATTCTTTTTCTTGCATATTTTACCCTGAATTTCCAAAGAATTGCATTAAATGCATGCTTTGATGGCAAATTTGCATTTTGACCCCTAGGAACGTCCAAACTGACAAAAAATGCACAGATTTGCACATTTGGCCCTAGATTTCTTCAAAATTACATGAAATGGGGTTTTCTATGTATTTTTTGATGATTTAGCTTTAGAATTTCAGTTTTCATTCAAACTTCGGGTCTTTTGCACTTAGGCCCTTGGAATTCATATTTTTACACTCACATGCATTTTGCACATTTTTTTGCACTATTTCATGCATGTTTTCTCATGACTTCATCCTTTCTTCGTGCACGTATTTCTAACTCAATTCAAACTTGGTTTTCTCGTCGTTTCCCGGATTTCTATCGATTTTCGTATTTTCGATTTCATTTGGCTTTCCATCGCCCGAGGGCATACATTTAAAGGCTTAACAAAGCCGACATTGTCCCGAATGAGGATTATTTTCTCCAATTTGATTTTCTCGGATTTATCCAAATTTCTGCTTATTTGTGAGACGCATTCCAAGAGTTTTCCCGAATTTCATGATTTTCCTCATCGCCCACGAGCTTATAGTAAAGCAGCAATCTCAATGCCTACATTTGTCCCTCGGATTAACTTTTTCCCTTTATTTCATTTATTCTCTTTGATTTGGCATGTTTTCTAGTCATCTTTAGCATGAGCATTCAGAATAGGCAAGCACACATCCAATAGGCCATTTAGCAAGTTGGAAACCTAGAAAGACCAAGTTCCTCGTGCGCATGGGGGTGCCTAACTGCTTCCCCTTGTGTAACAAGAATCCTTACCAATTCTCAGGCACGCATTGATTTGTGCATTACATCCATTAAGCACGGAGCATACATGTTTTTTTCATCTTGTTTGCTTCTTGGTTTTCTTGTGTGTTTGATTTTCCTTATCTTTCCATTAAAAGACTAGGTGGCGACTCCTTCATTATCCTTTCTCATCCTTCCCTAAAAGTCTAGTCCTCTTCTCTGGATTAACCATCTTCACCGTGAACGTATTGGGACTCCTTGCGTGCTTCCACGCACCTGGTAAGGGAGAGCCGTGCAGGGTTCCATCAGCATGGTCACACCCGCCCATCCTTCTTTTAGACTAGGTGTGACCATGTCCGAGCCCGACCCGAAGGAAGGAGGGGTAGGGGAGGAGACCACAGCCTCGCCAATGATGGCGAAGGCACAAGGATAAAAGAAAAGAAAAGATGGGCACATGCTTCTCAGTACTGATTCGTATGGAATTAGCACGACCCGGTAGTCGCCACCTAGTCTTTTAAGGGAAACACGAGGAAAACCACAAAAGGATGAATGCATGGGATGCAGATGTGATGGCTGGATGTCTGCTAACCAGAGGATGGGTAAGGATTCCTATTACGCACGAGGAAGGTGTTAGGCACGCTCGTACGCCCGAGAAACTCGGTCTTTCTAGTCCAAATGCTTGCTAAGGTTTGATGAATGTTTGCTAAACTGGGA
>JAMKQA010004193.1:0-85278 GCA_024699735.1 Posidonia australis | reverse complement strand
AAGTAGAAAATCTTGATTAAATTTAGTTATTGATATCCATTGTATGCAATTAATATTAAATTACGAAAAGTAGGAAAAGTAATTCTGAAATTGATAATTCTCTATTCACCCCCCTCTAGAGAGGCCTTTCGATCCAACAGACCTCTCTGTTTCACACCTCATCTTTGCCGATGACCTTATGGTGTTCCTCAGAGCAGACAAGAAGAATGCCAGAGGGTTGAAGGTGATCTTGGATAAGTTTTCCTCGATCTCGGGTTTGGAGTTCAGTTGCCAAAAGAGCACCATTTTTTTGGAGGGTCTGTCTAGCACCGCCATTGGATCTCCTCACACTTGGGTTTCTCTGAAGGTGAATTCCCGGTGAGGTACCTGGGTTTGCCTCTGTCTCCTAAGCGACTCTTTACGGTGGATTGCACCCGTCCCCTGTGAGCTGTGGACAAGCGACTCGAATCCTGGAGAGCCATGCCAGGTCCTATGCAGGCTGGCTGGTTTTAATCTGATCGGTCCTCTCCGTTGTTCATATTTATTGGACCTCAGTCTTCGCTCTTCCGGTGAGCGTCCTTCGTGAACTCGACTGGAAAATGATGAGATTCCTGTGGTTTGGCCATGGACCCCAATAGAAGCTCATTTGTATCATGGAAGGAGGTCTGTCTACCAAAAGAGGAGGGAGGTTTAGGTATCCAAAGTGCGAGTGTCTACAACCAGGTAGGCCTCCTCAAGCTCTTTTGGGAGCTGGAAACTAACTGTGAAGCGTGCTCTGGGTCAAATGGATGCGAAGAAAATACATCAAAGGGCGCTCCATCTGGTGTGCGTGGCCGCCTAACTCAGCGTCGTGGGCGTGGAGAAGTCTCATCCGGATGCGCGAAGTGGCTAGGCAACTAATGCATTACTATATCGGTGATGGGAGCAATACTTTCTTCTTTCTTGATCCCTATATCTCTGGCTTCCCTAGAGGTATCCCTTCTCTTGTTGTGTGCCATCTCTACTGCGATCTGTATTGCGATGATATGTGCCTGGTTAGTCAGTTTGTTGTGGAGGGCCGCTGGCAGCTTTCTCACCCCAATACGCTCGATATGCATGACCTCTGGCCTGAGATTTTAGGGACTCCTATCTCCGGTGGGCAGGATGAGATTATCTGGACTCCTTTGGGTGCACTCTTCTCCTACAGATCTGTGTGGGAAGCCATCTGTCCCCGCGTTCAGATGGTAAACTGGTCTCCTCTGGTCTGGAACAAGGGTGTAGTCCCACGTCACGCTCTTTGTGCCTGGCGAGCGCTCCGACGTGCACTTCCCACTCATGACGTGCTGAGACGTCGAGGCATCGTGGTTGTCTCCCGCTGCATTCTGTGTGAAGTGGCAGAAAAAACCTTAGACCATCTCCTCTGGTCCTGCACGTTCTCCTCTGAGGTCTGGGCTATGGTGGGTCTCCAAGTGGATCTTCAGGAGAATACCTTGCGAGGCTTGATGACTCTATGGACGCAACGTACCTGTTGTAGGGCTCGATCGGCGATGGCTAGGATGTTCACTAGGATCGTCTATGGCCTCTGGCACGAGTGGAACTGGAGGACTCATGAGGATGGCTACTCCCCGCGATCTGCTCGGGTAGTTCTCCTTGATTCCGGCGGATGAGGAAGTTGCCAGGGCTAGCTTGACTGATTTTCGCAGGAAGTCTGGTGGATGCATGGTGCTTCTGGGTGAAGGTGAGCTCTGAGACGGGCTGCTGCATGCTACTGTGTATGTAGTGTCGTCGTTTGGTCTGTCGTGGGAGGCGATTGGTTTGGATCGGGTCCAACACTAACTTGTGCCTCTCTGCGTCATGGGCTGGATCTACAGGTAGGGATCATTTGCTACTTCGTTGGCATTTTGCCTGTGTAGCCTAATCTTTGCTTATTTTCTTTCTCGTGCTTGTTGTGGGCCTCTCCTTTTGGGCGGCCATGGGCTGCAATTCTCTGCTGAGTGCTCATATGTGGAGGCTAGGTGGTTCACTCTTGTTTTTGGGCTTTCGTGGGCCTCTTTATGGGTGTAGTTGGTCTACCCTTGTAGTAGTTGTTGGGTCCGGTTTTTGTTTGTCTTTGGTTCGGGTGGCCAGGGGCCTTTGTTGAGCATTATGCTCCTTGTTGGGCCTTCTAGGCCTCCAACAATTTGTATAGCTTTTTCTATTATATAAATTGAGGGTATCTCTCCTTACTTTTGACAAAAAAAAGGTGGCTGTATGTCCACAGGATGAAGTTACACAGGCAGCGGCTAACTGGAACAGAGTACTAATGGGATATTTCATCGGACTTAAGACATATGTTCCAGCACTGGTGAATCATTTCAAGAAGGAGTGGAAGATCAAAGGTGATATCCAAATATTATCAAAGGGGACCGGGTTCCTGCTTTTTAAGTTTACGGATGATGAGGATATGCAACTGGCTCTGGAAGGAGGCCTGTGGTTTGTCCATGGCAAGCCACTTATACTGTGATCCTAGTCTATCGATTCCAAATTCGAGAAGGAAAAACTCTCCACGATTCCCATCTGGATTAAATTCCCCAAGCTTTCGTTGCGGTTCTGGTTTGCACCCCTGATTGGAAAGAGCAGCCAGTACGCTAGGTTTCCCGCTGTACATGGATGAGGCCACTGCTTTGGGCCTTCAGGTGGATTATGCGCGGGTCTATGTGGAAATTGACGCCTCCTTCTCCTTCCCCCAAACTATCCATATGGAGGTGGCAAGCAAGGCAGAACAGATTAAGGTTTAGTATGACTGGAAGCCTACCCCATGCAGCACCTGCAACTCATATGGACATGAGCAGCGTACCTGCTCGTCTGAGAGCCTTCTTGTTGCTATTCCAACCCCACTTGTGGAGAACCTAGATAGGATTGAGGCCATGGCGGAACCTAGTGGCACGTCCACTTCCCCTCAAATCTACCCAAAACTCCATGCGAAGGGTGATTCTGCTGACAAGCTACAACCAATTGCGCCTTTGGTGGAGGGCCCTCAGTCTGACTCTCCACTCAATCGTGATACCCTAGAGAAGTCCATCAAAACGAAACAGAAGAACAAAAAGCCACATAAGGCCACGCCTTATGCCCGAAGATATGCAGATGAAGCATCCAATTCCTTTGGTCCACTGGACTCCACCAATGAGGAAGTAGAGTCCCTTATCGCCAAAGCTCAGTAGACTAGGAAAATGGTCCACCCACGGCTATTGGGAGTAGGGGATTCCTCCAGGGAAGGGTTGAAGAATGCTAGACCTACGGACCTCCATGCTGATCCTTACCTAGAACGTTAGAGGTCCGAATAAGGGAGGAAAGCTCCCCGTCGTCAAAGACTATGTCTCACAAGTAAATGGCAGCATTGTCTGCCTACTGGAACATAAAATCAAGCAAGATGTTCTTAGGATAATTGATAAATTCTGGCCGTCTTTCGATATCGTATGCAATAATGCAAGCACCCCATTAGTTAGAATTAAGGTTCTCTAGAACCATAGGATGGTCGCACTCACCCTGCTAAAAGAATCAGTGTAGATGATGTATTTTGAAGCCTGTTTGCTTAATCGAAGTAAGTTTTTCCTTTCAGTCATCTATGGAGCCAACGACACTACAACTTGGAGATTGCTCTGGGAGGATCTCGTGGAGGTTAGCACTGTTGAACCTTGGCTGATTGTAGGGGATTTTAACTGCATTCGACTCCCCTCTGAAAAGATGGGATCGACTACCAACAATGCTACTGCCATGAGAGAGTTCAACCAGTTCATCGATGCTACATTGCTGATGGAAATTCCCTACTCAGGAGCTGAATTCACCTGGAGCAATATGAGTCACAACGCTCCTATCCAGTCCAAACTAGATAGAGCTTTGGTGTCTTTGAGTAACTGGACTGCATTTCCCAACCTCCACGCTTGCCATGGCCCGCGACCGTTTAGTGACCATTTCCCCATTCTAATCACCTTGAGTCAAGATGAAAGGAATAACAGGAGGCAATTCAAATTCTACAACCACTGGACTCTTCACTCGAGTTTCCTTTCCTTTGTTCAGGAGAACTGGAGTTGCTCACTGATGGGTAACCCCACATTGAGGTTCCTCATGAAGCTTGATAGTCTAAGAAGACAGCTGCCCCCTTGGGCCAGCAAAGTATTTGGCAAACCTACTCTCCGTATCCAACAATGCATCAAATCACTGATCGGTATCCAGGAGGTGCTCCAAGGTGATCCACTAAGCTCCACTTTGCTACAGGCTGAATGCAACTACACGGAGCAACTATTGAATTTATATATGCAAGAGGAGCTCATAGCTAGGCAACAATCCTGAAATCGATGGCTCAGGGAGGGAGATTCAAACACAAAGTTTTTTCATGCTATCACT
Organism: Posidonia australis; assembly: GCA_024699735.1. NCBI lineage: Eukaryota > Viridiplantae > Streptophyta > Magnoliopsida > Alismatales > Posidoniaceae > Posidonia > Posidonia australis. Next base: position 80,937 of record JAMKQA010004193.1, on the reverse strand, counting down.
AGAGCAAGACGTGCTCGGAACACTATTTTTTCCCTTAAGTATGAGGGTGCTCTGGTCACGGATAGGAACGAGATCATCTAGCTCCTCAAAAGAAAGTTTGATCACTTGTTCAACGCAGGTGGAGGTACGGGGCAGCTTCCTCGGGGTCTTCTGATGCCCTCAGTGTCGTCTGAAGAAAACCAAAGCCTTTGCTCCCTGGCCACGATGGATGAGCTTACATCGATAGTTAAACACCTAAGCCCGAACCGTGCTCCAGGTTGCGACGGGTTTAATGGTGAATTCTACAAGATAGCATGGCCTGTTATAGTGGAAGATTTCCTTGCTACTATCAACAACTTCCTCCAATCTGGTAAGCTCCTCCATAGACTGAACCACATTCTGCTATGTATGATCCCTAAGAAGGCTATCCCAACTACTTTGGAGGATTACAGACCAATTGCACTGTGCAATGTGGCCTACTGGATCTGTGCCAAGCTTCTGGCAAACCGTCTGAAGCCCCACCTCCCCAAGATAATCAGTACTAACCAGACGACATTCATTCGCGGAAGACGAATTGGGGACTCACTCCTTCTGGCTCATGAGCTATGTCATAATCTCCATTCCTCGAGAGGCAGTGGCAAGATGTGTATCAAGCTGGACCTTCGCAAAGCATTCAATTCCTTGAATTGGGAGTTCGTCTGCAACATGATGCACGCTTTGGGCTTCGACAACCGATGGATCTCATGGATGGCGGAGTGTGCCAGGGAGATCTGCTCTCACCTTACCTGTTCGCGCTAGCCATGCAAGCCCTCACGGCGAAGCCGAACCAGGTGGAAAGTTGCAACGATATTCAACCCTTGAAATGCAATGCCCTTATGGTGTCTCACATTATCTTCGCCGATGATTTAATAGTCTTCCACAAAGCAGACAAACAAAATACTCGCCAGCTTAAGTGCATTATGGATGACTTCTCAAGCTCCTCTGGTCTGGCGATAAATCATCAAAAGAGTTCCATCTTCTTCGGAAGTACAACCCAGCACACTCGCTGGATCGCTTCTCATCTTGACTTGACAATCGGAGAACTCCTGATCAAGTATCTAGGTCTTCCCCTCATCTCCAAACGACTGACGGTGGGAGCATGCAAGCCGCTTCCACTGACAGTCTCGCAAATGCTGCAATCCTGGAAAGCTAAATTACTCTCGTATGTAGGGAGGGTGGAGCTAATCAAATCGGTCCTATCCACGATGCATATCTACTAGACCTCTAATTTCATGCTTCTGGCGAGTGTGATTAAGGAGATAGAGAAAATGATGATGAACTTCCTTTGGTTTGGAGCTACCCAGGGGAAATGCATCTTGGTCTCTTGGAAGAGCATCTGCAAACCCAAAAAAGAGGGAGGCCTTGGAATTTGATGGTTGGAGGATTCCAATATGGCGAGCATGATCAACTTCTTTGGAAAATGGAAATGACCACCTCCGCACTCTGGGTTAAATGGATGCATCACAAGTACCTTAGAGGAGGATCCATATAGTGCTCACATCCACCACAAAGCTGCTCCTGGGCCTGGAGGAGTATTCTTCGGGTCTGCTACCTAGCAAAGGATATGCTCAGCTACAACATAAGGAATGGGAATCGCTTCCTGTTCTTCCTTGATCCGTGGCTCAACCAGGGTACACTCTGGGATCGTGGTGGCGAAAACCTTCAAAGGGTCCTGGTCCGAGATATCAGGTGCTCAGTCAAACACTTTATCAGCGACGACTCCTGGGCCCTCCCTCCTCCGACTACCATGGAGATGTGTGATCTTTGGCCGGAGATAATGGCTACTACAATTGGAGGTGGCGACGATGTTATCCGGTGGCTCCCACGTGAAGAAGGATTCTCTATCAAATCAGCCTGGAACACACTCCGTGAGAGAGGGCCTGATATTCTCTGGACGGAGATCGTTTGGCAGCGAAGTGCGGTTCCACGATATGCCTTTTGTGCCCTGTCCCAAGGTCTCCCCACCCATGACCTGCTGAAGATAAGGGGGATCACAATCGTGTCTAGATGTGCGTTATGCAGGAAGGAGATGGAAACGATAGATCATCTGCTTTGGAAGTGTGACTACTCGTCCTAAGTGTGGAACATTCTCTTGCCAAAACTGGGCAATTCGCAGGCCACCACTCTCAAGGAGGTTGTAACAAAATGCTGGGCTGAACTCTAGTTTTGCCGTGCTCCCCCTCAGGTGCTGCGCGGGATATCGGCAGTCTTTATTGAGGTGGTGGCACGCCTGTTGTACGAGTGGAATAGAAGGAGCTTCAATGAAAAGTATGCACCAACGGACGTTTCATGGTTCTATAGATCCATGGGCACGTAAATGGTGGTGGTGCTTTCTCTTATTTTCTTTTGCTCAGGAAGGCGATGTGGACTGGTCCGTGTGTTTGGGCCTGACCAGTAGCAAATTCTTGCTAAGGACTGGCTTGTGGGTGCTTTACACCTACCTGATTCTTTGTGGGTTGCGTGGTTTTCTGGTTCAGGTGGCCATGGGCCTCTGTTAATGATTTTAGTCATTTGTCTGGGCTTTTTGTGTTGGTCTAGTGGGGGTCTTGTTTGGGCTGCGTTTACCTGTACCCATTTTTGGGGCTGAGCCTGTTGGTGGACCACGGGCCATTGCTAGCTTTGTTAGTGTGGTTGGGCTTGAGCCTGTGTTGAGCTTTGGATTCCTGGTTGGGCCTTTCCTTCCCAACCATTTGTACAGTTTATCTTTTTATATATATTTGAGGGTACCCCTCCTTACTATTGGCAAAAAACACATTACTTTAAAATCCATTTTCAAAATCAAATTATATCTTTGGAAAACTTTTCCAAAACCTCAACGAAAAATCCACAAATTCGTAAAACAAGCTCCCAAACACATGGACAAGCCACCACTACGTCAATACATGTTTCAAAGTAGTCAAAATCAGCATATATTTTTAATATATTTTGAGGGTCGCCCTCCTTACCTCTGACAAAAAAAAGTAGTCAAAATCAGCATATAAACGGGTCTATATACGCAAAAGGTCTAAAAAACACCCAAGAATTCCTTGGCCAACCCGCGCATGTGCACCGTGCCCTAGGTTTTCTGTCAAAATTCTGACAGCCTTGAACCATAAAACCAAAAAAATCTCCCAACTAGGAGTGTAGACATCTCATTTTGGCAGCCACTTGTGGTGGATTTCTCGGGAAGCGTGTTCTAGTGGCATGAAGCCTTCATCCCTACAAAACGTGTTGTACACCCCAAACTCACCACTAACCCTAATTCCAACTCCAAATCCATCTCAAACCTTAAACCAATCCTAAACAAACCCTAGTCACACCATTGGTCCAAACCATATCCCAAAGCCCAAAACCAACCCCAACTCCTCTCAAGCCCATAACCTCCCAAACTTGAGCATAAACCCACACCCTAACTTAACCCAATCAACAAACATAAACCATATGGTCCAAACACAAACCCATAGTCCACTTAAACACATGCCCATGTAACCCACTTAAGCCCAACACCTATTTCAAAACCCAAACCAAACCCATAGCCCACTCAAGCCCAATAGCCTACACATGCCCATGCAACCCGACATGCTGGCAACACATGCATGTCCAACAACCACCACCTCAATTGTCCTTCTCCACCTTTTCCACAAATCATAACCCATCAAACTAGACTTTGCCGCCCACACCCGGCTACTCCAGCAGCCACCTTTTGCAGACCACTCCCTGCCACCACTCCTACCACCAGCTATCGTCCTTCCTAGAACCAGGCTTGCACCCTCACGGCCCAACACCTCCCTCCAAGCAGCACACACTAGCAGCCTTCCCAACCAGCCCGCACGTCTTGCATGAATCCAACATTAACCTGCAACAGATCCTCCTCTTTCCAGGAAAAAACCAGCACCCAGACCTCCCTCCTCTCAACCAAACAACAACCCAACAACCAACTCTTCCACCTCCCTCTCCTCTCACATCAGCCGTCGACACCCCAGCCTGCCGATTGTCCTCTTCCTTCACTACAAGACCCCGTCCTCCCGTCCTCCTCTCCAGCCACCCTCCTTCTCCTCATCCTTCACCCCAAACCCGACCTCCGTCCACCCACACCAGGCCCATAGCCTCACACCAGCAACAACAGGCAACACCTCTCCTTCTTCCCAACGAGTAGCCTCCACCACCTCCATTGCACCCACGTCCAACTAGCATTAGCCAGCCCCACTCCATCACTTTTCCTCCTAGCAAAAACCCGCAAACCATCAATAGGGTCATCTCTAACGATGATAACAATTCACTTTGTTCTTTGACAACTGGGGAGGAGCTTAGGGAGGTTGTCAGGCAATTAAACCCCAACATGGCCTAATGCGAGGATGGATTCAATGGGCATTTCTACCGTCATGCCTGGCCGATAAGATCTGAGGATCTGTTGGATACGGTTAACAATTTTCTTTGCTCGAGCAAGCTGCTGAAGAAGGTTAACCAAACGGTGCTCTATCTCATTCCCAAGAAAGGAGTGTCGAACTTTGTTGACAACTTTAGGCCAATAGCCCTTTGTAATGTCTCATACAAACTCATATCTAAGATACTGGCGAATAGACTGAAGGCTTTGCTCCCTAATCTCGTTGATCTCAACAAGGCGACCTTCATTAGAGGTAGAAGAATCAGCGATTCTATACTCCTGGCGCACGAGCTCTGCCACAGCATGCACATGTCGCATAGGAGGGGATACATGTGCATTAAGCTAGATCTCAGGAAGGCATTTGATACGATCCAAAGACCTTTCATCTACTCTGCTTTACACCACTTTGGTTTCTCTGATAGATGGATAGGTTGGATTGCGGAATGTATGCAATACAAGTTCTCTATTGTGACCAACGGGGTGCGGTCGAAGTGGTTTAACTCTGCTAACGGGGTGCGTCAAGGGGATCCCCTGTCGCCGTACTTGTTCGTGGTGGCCATGCAAACTTTGACGGACCACTTTAAGCAAGCTGCATCTAGGGACGAGCTAGATCCTATGGAGCTGGGAGATCTCTCCATCTCTCACATTATCTTTGTTGATGACCTGATGGTGTTCCTACAGGCAGACAAGAAGAACGCTAGAGGATTGAAGACCATCTTGGACAAGTTCTCCTCTATATCGGGATTAGGCTTCAATCGCCAAAAAAGCTCCATCTTCTTTGAGGGGCCAGTACTGCAGCACCGATGGATTGCTTCTCATTTGGGGATACCGGTGGGAGAATTCTCGGTGAGGCATCTAGGCCTACCGCTGATCACCAAGCGCCTTTCAACATCTGATTGTGCTCCACTTCTGCGCACAGTGGATAGCAGATTGCAATCCTAGAGGGCCAAATGGATGCGGCGTAAATATTTGAAGGGGGGTTCCATCTGGTGTTCGAGGCCTCCCCAAAGTTGCTCTTGGGCATGGCGATGCATCTTGTGGGTACGCTTGCGAGGGACTAGCTTAGCTACTGTATTAGGGATGGTAGTCATTTCCTCTTCTTCATGGACCCATGGCTCGATCAGCGCACGGTCTGGGAGCGCGGGGGAGATAACCTCCGCAGAGATCTGGTCTGTGATGCACGTTGCACTGTTAGTTGCTTCATCAGAGAGGGTTCCTGGGATCTCCTTGCAGCGAATACCATTGAAATGCATGAGCTTTGGCCAGATATTCTGGCCACTGCTATCAGAGGTGGGCAAGACACAATTCGCTGGCTCCCTTGTAGCGATGGCTTCTCTAGCTGCTCTGCTTGGAATGCTATGCATGCGAGGGGCCCAGACATCTCCTGGTCGGAGTTTGTTTGGTAGCAAGGGACTGTCCCTCGCTACGCTTTCAACGCTTGGCGTGCCCTTTTCCTTGGCCTCCCAACCCACAACGCCCTGATGTGGAGAGGCATCACCATAGTCTCCAGATGTGTCTTATGTAGGAAGGAGAGGGAAATGCTGGACCACCTGCCGTGGTGGTGTGATTACTCTTCCTAGGTGTGGCTCATTGTGCTACCTGAGCTGGCAAACTCACGAGTCCCCACTCTCAACGCCGCGGTGCTGGAATGCGGCGCAAACCTCCAAAGCCACCGCTCTCGCCAGCAGGTCTTGCGTAGGATTTCGTCGATATTCACGGAGGTGGTGGCGAGACTGTGGTACGAGCAGAGTAGTCGAAGCTTCGATGTAACCCATCGACCGATCGATGTTGCATGCTTTTGTAGACTTCTGGGCACGTAACTGAGGGTTTAGGAGGTGGGGGTTGATGATGACGATGACGCGGAATCTACTGGTTTGACTCGGTCTGTGTTTTAGTGGCTCAGTCTGTTCTTGCTTGGGTTGGGCCAACTGCGGGGGTCTGGCAATTTTCCAGAGCGTTGGGCTTGTGGCTCATGTATTTTGTTCTTGTCTTGTGGACTTTGGGTCCTGTTTTTGACTTGTGGGTCATGGGCCTCGTTTTTTTTTTTTTGCCAGAAGCAAGGAGGGATACCCTCAAAGTATATAAAATGAAAAACTATACAAGGGTGGCTGGGCCCTTGGCCCAAGGGCCCAACCAAGAGCGTAAAACTAAACTAGGCTCACGACCACCAGACTAACAAGGCCCAAACTGGTCACTAAGCACTGATTGTGCAAGCAAAACAAGTTCAATTACAAGGCCCAAGCCCCTCGAAAAACCTACGCAGACCCGAGCCCAAGTGCACAAAACAAGCAGATGCTTGAAAGTAAAAACCTAGGCTAGTACAAACATGGCCCCAAAGACCCATGGCCCCCAAGGCAAACACAGGACCAACAGTCCACACAGCAAGAGCCAAATACACCAAAAGCCCAGCAAACAAACTGACCCAAATCAGTAGAAGGCTTACAAGACCTTGCCTGACCCAGGCCTACCAAATGCCCAAAAAACCCAAAAAACGCAGGTCAGATAGTGGCTCAAAGGGGCCCAAAACCAGCCCATACCTGAGAGGAAAACAGGCAGGACCAAAGTAAATGGTCTAGGGTATCTTTCGCCACTTCATGGAGGACGTAGCGAGACACCACCACAATGCCTCTGTGCCGTAGCACGTCATGGGAGGGGAGGGCTCGCTTGAGTGCTCGCCAGGTGCAGATAGCGTGACGAGGGACCACACCCTTGTGCCAAACGAGAGCAGTCCAGTTAACCTTCAGAGCGCGGGGACGGATAGCCTCCCACGTAGAACGATAAGAGAAACTCTCACCCGAGGGGACCCAAATAATCTCCTCCTGCCTGTCGGAGATAGGATTCCCCGAGATTGCAGGCTAGAGTTCATGCATGTCGAGCGTAGTGGGAGGAGGGAGAAGCCATCGACCATCCCTGACAAACTGACTAACCAGGCATGTGTCGTCGCACCGCAGGTCTTGACAAAGGCGACGCACAACAGAGGTCGGGATTCCTTCAGGGAAGCTAGGGATCGAAGGGTCGGTAAAGAAGAGAGTTTGACGGCCGTTGCCAATACAATAGCGCAGTAGTGGCCTGACCACGTCGCGCATCCTGAAAATGCTCCACCATTCCTTCAGGGAAGCCATGGGCCTTGTTGCTTATAGCTGTTGGTTGATCATTGTGTGATCTTAACCATGTTTGTATAGTTTCTTTTATTTATAAAATTTGAGGGCCTCCCTCCTTACTCTTGACAAAAAAAAATAAATCCTGGAGGGCCAAGCTGCTCTCCTATGTGGGTATTGGTGCTTATCCGATCAGTCCTCTCCACTATCCACATCTGCTGGACCTCTGTCTTCTTCCTTCCGGCTAGCATCCATCGTGATCTTGATCGGAGGATGATGAGGTTCCTCTGGTATGGGCACGATTCCCTAGCTGCTCCTTCATCTCCTGGAAGGAAGTGTGCCTTCCGAAGGAGGAAGGGGGGCTGGGTATCCGCCGAATGAGCGATTGTAATCAAGCTAGCATCCTCAAGTTCTTCTGGCAGGTGGAAACGAATCTTGAGGCTCTCTGGGTCAAGTGGATGAGGAGGAAGTATATCACGGGACGTTCCATTTGGAGCTCGAGGCTGCCGAACTCTGCTTCGTGGGCGTGGAGGTGCATTTTCCGGACGAGGGAGGTGGCCAGGCCGCTGATGCGCTTCAGTATCGGAGATAGAAGAGACACGTTCTTTTCCTTGACCCATGGATCGCTCGCTCTTCTGGGGGTATCCCTTCCCAACTTGCTCATCGGCTACGACAGGAGCTGGACTGTGAGGAAGCCTGCCCCGTTGGTCGGTTTGTTGAGGATGGCTACTGGTGTCTCCCGAGACTCACCACGTTGGATATGCATGACCTTTGGCCGACGATCCTTGGGATCCCCATCGTGGGAGGTTGGGATGCAATCATCTGGGAACCAACTAGAGATCATTTTTCCTACAAGTTAGCTTGGGAAGCTATCCGTCCCCGAGCAGAGAGAACCAACTGGGCAGCACTGGTTTGGGGTAAGGGAGCCACACCCCGATAGGCGATCTGAGCGTGGAGGGCGATCCGCCGTGCTTTACCGACACACGATGCTCTGAGGCGTAAAGGTATCGCAGTGGTATCCCGGTGCATTCTGTGCGGAACGGCAGAGGAGACTCTGGATCATCTTCTGTGGTCCTGCTAATTCACGTCTCAAGTCTGGGCTCTAGCTGGCTTCTCGATGGAGTCACCGGTAGACACTCTACGGGACGCGATCGACCACTGGATCCAGGGACCCTGTGATAGGGCACGAGCGATGACTACCAGGATCTTCACTGGAATCATCTCCAGAATCTAGATGGAGAGGAACAAGAGGACCTTTGAGGATGGTTACTGTCCGAGATATGCCAGGATAGTCCTCCTAGAAGCTACCAGGAACTGAGTTCCTCTGAGGATCGGTTAGCTTGGGGCTGGGATCTCCGATGCATGGCACTGTAGATACTCTTTTCGGTTGGTGTGCTGAGGCTGCTTGCTGCATGGCACTGTGAGGAGTTCAGCGGGTTTTGTAGGGCTGAGTGGGTCTCGAGTCTCTTTGCTACGCTGGGCTGGTTTTCTTTTGATGGATTGGGTTGCGTTTAGCTGGCACCATCTGCGGGTGTTTTGATAGCACTGTGTGTTGTTGTTTTGTGGGCTATGTGGGCCATGTCTTGATTAGAATGGACATGTGCCATTGTAGAGCGTTGGGTTCTTGGTTGGGTCTGACGGTCCCCAACAGTTTTTTTTGTACAGTTTTCCTTTTGGACATTTTGAGTGTCTCCTCTTTACTTTTGACCAAAAAAAAAAAAAGACCCGCAAACCAGCAGCCACCTCCTTTGACCCACACATCCCAAGTGCCATCCTAGCAACCTCCACCTCCACCACACGAACGAACCCACCAGCCACTCGTCCTCCACCAACGAGAAAGACAAGCCAGAACTCACCCTCCATCCTCCTCCTCTCCTCCTTCTCCCTCTACCTCACCCACGAACCACCAGCTAGTAGTCTCCACCTCCATTTCAAACCAACGAGCTACGCCAACCATTCCCCTCCATCACCCATCCTCCTTGGACCTCCAGTTAACCTTCTCTACATCCCAACCAACCCATCAGCCCTTCAACTACCTCCATCCTGTCCCACAAGCCACGACCCAACACCTTCGTTTCTCCACCCAACTGAACACCCATCGTCCCTCTTTCCGGTCCCAGCAAGAAACGAGGAGAAATACAAAGAGAGAGGGAGGAGAGAAGCCAGCTGCTGGGGCATCACACTCTCAACCCCCTCCAACCTTCATCACCTTCCTGCCTCCTCCAACAACAACCCAAAAATAGCCACCTCCTATCATCACGAACCTAATAGAGACCCACCTACACACCACCGTCTCCCCTTCCTCTCCTACTTCTCGGTCTCTCCCTCTCACCAGCGGCAAGCCCAACCACCCAAACCTTCTCATCTCCCTCCACCTCCACTACAAACCAGCAGCTGAACGCCTCTTCACACCAAGCCCGAACCCATCAAAACAACAGCCTTCATGTCAGTCATCCTCCTCTCCACCCAGCCGTAGCACCCTTCAGCCAACCATCAGCAGCCCTTCCTCCTTCCAGCCTTCACCCTCATCTTTTTCTCTACCATATCTCCTCCTTTCCACCACAGGAGCAACACCAACCAACAACACTAGTCAATAGGCAACCTTCCTCCTCGCTGAATTTTCTGGTGGTATCCATTCGCAAGTGGTGCATCGATTATGCTCTGCGCTGAACTGTGATGACTCCTGCTCTGTCAGCCAGTTCGTTGTTGATGGACGATGGTGTCTCCCCCGCGCCACCACTCTAGACATGCACGAACTTTGGTCTGCAATCCATGGCACCCCCATCCTAGGGGGCTGCGACGTGATCACCTGGTCCCCTTCAGGTGTTCGGTTCTCTTACAAGTCAGCCTGGGATGCTATTAGGCCCTGGGTTGAGAAGATCAACTGGTCTGCTCTGGTCTGGTGCAAGCGCGCTATTCCCCGTCACTCCTTTTGCGCCTGGCGTGCTCTCCGACGGGGCCTCCCCACCCACGATGCTCTGAAACGTCGAGGCATTGTGATCGCCTCTCATTGTATTCTGTGCAGAGAGGCGGAGGAAACCATCAACCAGCTATTGTGGTCCTGCCCTTTCTCCTCTCACGTCTGGTTGTTGGGTGGTTTTGGTAGGGACTCGCCGGAGGACACCTTCTGTGGTGTGTTGTCCTGATGGAATCACGTTGCAAGTGGTGAGGCACGGTCGTCGATTGTTAGGGTTTTCACTGGTATCATCTATGGCATCTGGCAGGAGCAGAATCTGAGGACGCATGAGGAAGGCTACTCCCCGTGCTCCGCCGGGGGGATTCTTGCTCTTTCCACCCGTGGCTAATTCTGCATGCTACTGTGGATGACGGTGTGCTGATGCTGGGGTTGATTTGGTGCACCGACTCCTTTGCGTTGGGTCTGTTTTGGGGCTGCCACTGGGGCCTTTCTACCTATTGGACTAGGTTGCGGCTCTGGTCTGCTCGCTTCTCTGGGGGAGTCTGTTCGTTGTTGCACCGGTGCTGCTTTCGTTCACGTGGGGGCTGGGGCGCTGTGTCACTGTATGCTCACGTGGGCTGCTTTTGGCCTTCATGGTGTGTTTGTTCCACGGGCTGACTTTGGGCCTGGTATTCTTCTGGTTTGTCTGAGGACTGTTCATGTTGGTGTTTTGGGTTGGGCTGTTTGTCTGCCTAGATGGTTCTTACTCATGTACCGGGCTACACTTCTTGTTTTTTTTGGTTTGGGGGGCCAATCCTGTTGGTGGGCTCGCGTGGGCTTGTATTTATTGGGCTTGAAGTTTGTTAGTTACTCTCTGGGATGGGTGGCCTTCGGGGCTTTGTTTGAGCATTCTGCTCTTGTTGGGCCTACTGGGCCTTTACCACTTTGTATAGCTTTTCTTTTATATATTTTGAGGGTCTCTCTCTTACTTTTGACAAAAAAAATCTTCCTCCTCCACTAAACCCATCACCACAGCACCCATCAAACCATCCCCCACGTCAAGCCCCTCCCCATGCAACGTGAAAGGAGAGAGAAGTGAAGGAGAGGGAGAGCACTGAACTTGGAGAGAGAAAGCAGCCCCCCTCCGACCTTCTTCCTACAGCACCACCTCTCTCATCCTCCCTCACTCCCACCAATAGCTGCCGCCGTCTTCCTCGGTCCCAGTTGCAGCCGTAGTCCCCGAATAGCCTCACCAAACGTCCCACCGCTGGAGAACACAAGACGTAGCCTACATGTAAGTATACCTCTATCCTTGCCACGTCGATCTTGGGTAATCAGGACATCATCAGTTGGGTTCCCTCCGGTGGCCTTTTCTCATCCCAGTCTGCCTGGGACTCTATCAGGCCTCGGCGGGAGCGTTGCGCTTGGGCTAAGCTCATCTGGGACTCTGCAGCTGTCCCCCGTCACGCTCTCTGCACTTGGAGGGCAATCCGCTGCGCACTCCCTACCCACGACGCCCTTTGTCGTAGAGGCATTGCATTGGTTTCTAGATGTATTCTGTGTGCAGACGCAGAGGAGACACTGGATCATCTATTCTGGCACTGCCCCTTTACGGCCCTAATCTGGAACTTGACTGGCTTCAGTATCGGGGCCTCTGTCAACTCCCTCTTAGCCGCAATCACCGACTGGTCCCTTCACCCTCTACAGGTTGGACGTGCTTGGGCTTCCAGACTCATCACAGGTATCATTGCCAGGGTCTGGGACAAACGGAATAAGCGCTCATTTGAGGATGGTTATCGCCCTAGGACTGCTGTGGAAGCCTTTCACGAGGCTACTGGCATTTCTCACTAGGGTAACGGCCGGGGGACTTGGGGTTGCTGGTGGTTTCATGGGTTCACTGTTGCTCGCGGGCTTCTTCTTCCGGGTTCTGGAGTCTCTGCCTCTGGGATCGTTGGCGGTTATGTTTTGCATGGTATTGTGCTTGGCGCTGGTGTTGGAGTCGACGTTGGCAGGTCATTTCCTTCTGCTAAGGGGAGGGCCGTGCGGGCGTTGCACTTGGACCTTTCCGGGTTTTACTGTGCCTGGTGCCGTCTGCTTGGCTGACTCCGGGGTGGACGGTGCTATATGGATGGGTATTGGGCTTGTTGTAGGGCCTTTTACCAGTTTTTGGTTTAGTCTTCTGCTGTTGGGCTTAGCTCAAGTGGGGGCCTTGGGCCTTTGTATTGCTTTGGCGTGGGTTTGAGTCTCTTCATACCCACCTCTCTTGTACATATTTTCCTTTTATATATTTGAGGGTCTCCCTCCTTACTCTTGGCAAAAAAAAGTATACCTCTAAACCTTGTGGTATATGCATGTGTCCTTCTTATTCTCTTAATTTCCACGCATCTCAGTGTTCGCACGATTGCTTTCTCACCATTTTAATCCCTAGTAATGCATGGTTTCCATTTTCTAGGGGGGATGGAAGAGGATGGTCTGAGAAAAATCCTAGAACATGTTTAGAAAATCCCTGATTCCCAAACATGTGCAGGTTCATCAGGGACTGTGGATGTCAAATCTAGCCTAGCCCTGAATCCCAAACCCATGTTTTTTTTTGTCAACAGTATGGAGGGATACCCTCTAAATATATATAAAGAGAAAAACTATACAAAATGGTTGAGGCCCAACAAAACCCAACCATGAGCAGAATTTTTCTCTGGAGCCTTTTTGTTTGTTGGACTGGGCTGTGGTGTGCATTGGCTTCATATTTTATTTTGTTTTGTTGACCCTACATTTGGCTGGGCTAGGTTAGTCATGGGCAATTGCGATTGTAAACATTAGTGGGCTCAGCTGGCAAGCCTGCTTTGTACTGGGTCTAGCCTGTTTGTGGCCTTGGGCTTGTATGCTCTAGCTCGTGCTTGGGCTCTGTGGGGCCCACTCTATTTGTACATATTTTCCGTTTTTAATCTATTTTGAGGGTCACCCTCCTTACTTTTGACAAAAAAACCCAACCATGAGCATATAGCTCAACAAAGACCCAAAGTCAACCATGCCAAACCAAAAGGGTAGGTCTGACAATACAAAAAGCCCATGGATACCCATAGAGTAAAAAGAGGCTAACCAAGGTCCACCAAATCCCCAAAATGCGCGAAGGGCAAACGAGGGCCCAAAGCCAGCCCAACAAAATGTGGCAAACCCACAAACCCAAAACAGAGAAAAAACCCACCTCGACAGGCACGGAAAGGCTTGCTGAAGAGCTGAAGAAACCGCTCCAAGCACCAGTGAGTCAAGCCCCATCCAGTGCACCTAGGGAGTCGCACCCATGCATCCTCATCCACAGTAGCATGCAGCGAACCCACACCGGTGGAGTGACGGAGCGCAAATTCACAGAGGGGGACGACGAGGATCTTCTTGACAATAGTCCTCCTCATGAGGCTCCAAGATCCTCACCCGTCCAAAGACGAAGAAAATAGAGCCCTCACGTAGAACGCGTCTGATTACCAGTCACCGGGGAGCAGAACACTTTAGCGAGCTCAACATCTGGTGCCAGCTTGGAGTACTGCACTGATCGTTCTAGGAATGTAGCCCTCCTCGAAGAGCCACTTGTTCCTTTCCTGCCACGTGCTGTAAATGATTCTAGTGAACTTCTTGGCCAGATCGGGCACAGTCCGGCGGTAAGGCCCCTAAAGCCACTAATGGGTGGCACCCACCAGAGTCTCTTCCAATGGTACTAACCAAAGACCCGCAAGAGCCCAGACTTGGGATGTAAAGGAATAGGACCACAGGAGATGGACCAGGGTCTCCTCAGCCATAGCACAAAGAACGCACTTGGAGACCACAGAGATGCCACATCTCCTCAATGCGTCGTGGGTGGGAAGAGCGTGACGGAGCGCTCGCCAAGCACAAAAAGCCTCCTAGGGGATAACTCCTTTGCCCCAAACTAGAGGCACCCAAACTGTTCGTTCCGCCCTGGGAGGGATTGCTTCCCAGGTGGACTTGAAAGTGAAACCATCACCGATGGGAAGCCAGATGATCACATCGAGTCCACCACCAAAAGGAGTCACCCATATCTCTTGCCAAAGATCATGCATATCCAAGGTGTAGGGCCTCGGGAGACACCAGCGGCCTTTCACAACAAAACAGCTAACGAAGCAAGAGCCTCCATAGTGGAGCTCGCACTGGAGATGACAAGCCACTTGAGGGTGGATGCACCCAGGGTAGTTTGCAATCCACGGGTCCATGAAGAAGGTTGTGTTCCGCCTATCGCCAAGATGATATTGCAGTTGTGGTCTGGCCACATCCCGCTGCTGGAGGATACACCTCCAAGCCCACGAAGCAACGTTTGGTGGCCTCGAGTTCCAAATGGAGTGACCCTTAAGGTATTTCTGCCGCATCCACTGGACCCAGAGTGCCTCTGAATTCGTCACAACCTCCCAGAGGAGTTTGAGGATACACACTTGGTTGCAAACGCTCGTCCGCTGCAGTCCCATACCACCCTCCTCCCTCGGAAGACATACATCCTTCCAGGAAATGAAGGAGCATCGGCAGGGCTCGTGCCCAAACCATAGGAACCACATCATTCTCCGATCGAGCTCACAATAGATGCTGGCTGGAAGCAAGAAGACAGAGGTCCAGTATATGTGTAGGGTAGAGAGAACGGATCGAACCAGCACCTGCCTCCCGACGAATGAAAGCAGCTTGGCTTTCCAAGACTGAAGACGGTTGTCCACTACCCGCAGAAGTGGAGCGCAGTCCGCGGCAGACAATCAGGGGCAGGCCCAGGTACCTCACTGGAAGCTCACCCTCCGAGATCCCCAGATGGGAAACAATCCATTGCCGATGCGGGACTATCCATCTGGCTTCTCCACCAGATGGATAGGGTGGGTCGAGGAATGCATGCAGTATGATTTTGCAACTGTTGTCAACGGTGAGAGATCGGAGTGGTGCTCCTCTGCTACCGGTCCGTCAAGGGGATCCCCTCTCACCGTACCTCTTTGTAGTTGCCATGCAAGTTTTGTTTGATCTCTTCAAGAGAGCGGCAGCCCGTGGGGAGCTCGATCCTGTGTAGATGGGTGACCTCACTGTTTCCCACTTTATCTTCGCTGATGACCTTATGGTTTTCCTCCGAGCAGACATGAAGAACGCCAGAAGGTTGAAGGCGCTCTTGGACGAGTTTTCTTCGTCTTCGGGGCTGGATTTCAACCGGCAGAAGAGTGCTATCTACTTTGGAGGGCCTGTCCAACACCGCCATTGGATCTCCTCCCACTTGAAGTTTCCTGAAGGAGAATTCCCAGTGAGATATCTGGGATTGCCACTATCGCCTAAGCATCTTTTTACCACTGACTGTGCCCCTCTCTTGCACGTCGTTGACAAGTGACTTGAGACATGGCAAGCCAAGCTCCTTTCTTATGCCGGTCGATTGGTACTTATCAGATTGATCATCTCTACGCTTCACCTCTACTGGACCTCTGTCTTCTCCCTACCGGTGAGCGTTCTCTGCGACCTCGATCGGAAAATGATGCGCTTTCTGTGGTTCGGTCATGGGGCCTCTGGTTGCTCCTTTGTTTCGTGGAGGGAGGTTTGCTTTCCTAAGGAGGAGGGAGGCCTGGGTATCCAGAGTGCGCACGTCTGCAACCAGGTTGGCCTACTTAAGATCTTCTGGGACCTGGCAACGAACCGTGACACGCTCTGGGTCAAATGGATGAGGAGGAAATATGCCAAGGGGTGCTCCATCTGGTGTGCCCGGCCACCTAACGCAGCGTCAAGGGCGTGGCAGAGTATTTTTAGGATGCGCGACGTGGTCAGGCCACTACTGCGCTATTGTATTGGTGACGGGTGGCACACTATGTTCTTTACCGACCCGTGGATCCCTGGCTTCCCTGATGGAATTCTGACCTCTGTTGTGCGTCGCCTTTGTCAAGTCTTGCGGTGCAAGGACACATGCTTGGTTAGTCACTTTGTCACGGATGGCCGATGGCTACTTCCTCCTCCCACTACGCTCGACATGCATGAACTCTGGCCTGCAATCTCGTGGACTCCTATCTCCGGTAGGTATGATGAGATTATCTAGGTCCCCTCGAGTGAGAGTTTCTCTTATCGATCTGCGTGGGAGGCTATCCGTCCCCGCTCTCTGAAGGTTAACTGGACTGCTCTCATTTGGCACAAGGGTGTGGTCCCTCGTCACGCTATCTGCACTTGGCGAGCACTCAAGCGAGCCCTCCCCTCCCATGACGTGCTGCGGCACAGAGGCATTGTGGTTGTGTCTCACTGCATCCTCTATGAAGAGGCGAAAGAAACGCTAGACCATCTACTTTGGTCCTGCCTGTTTTCCTCTCAGGTATGGGCTTTGGCGAGCCTTGGTGTGGCAGTGGTCCCTCCGGAGAACACTATGCCTGGGCTGTTGACTCGCTGGATGCAGTGTGCCACCAACCTGGAACGGTCGACGCTAGCGCGGAGAATCACAGGAATTGTCTACATCCTCTGGCAAGAGAGGAACCATAGGTCCTGTGAGGTTGGTTACTCCCCATGCTCTGCTAGGGCGGTCCTCCGTGACACTGTTAGATGAGGCTTCTCGGTGGATGTCCGGATGTGGGCTCCTCGAGAATGCATGGCACTATTTCTGGAGGTGCTATGTTCGTGGGGGTGCTCTTTACACAGTAGGCCTACTTTGGTCTTGAGCCTCTGTTTGAAGTCGGATGCAGGTGCCTATTCTGCGTCGCTGTGTTTTCGTTTTGGGCTGTGGCATGGGTCTGCTGTTGTTGTCGCTGTGGTTTCGTTTTGGGCTGTGGCCTGTGAGGGTTGCTGTTGCTTTACACAGTAGGCGATTTTTTTTTTGCCAAAGGAAAGGAGGGAGGCCCTCAAAATACATAAAAGAAAAATATGTACAAGAAGAAGAGGGTGGGAAAGAAGACCCAACCCCACGCCAAAACATACTAGGGCCCAAGCCGAAGCAAAAATGCAGCTGGTAGAGCAAAGCACAACCCACCATGACTCCTAGACCAACAAAATAAGCTGCCCTACCAAGCCCAAAGATAGGGTCCATGCACACCGTGGCCCAGTGAAACCGACTAAAGGCATCAGGGAAAGAAGACCACTGAATCCCCAGGTCGTCAACATCCTCCTCTACACAGTGCCATGCACGTGAACAGACATGACAGAATGCAGTTACAGCGTGCATACCGACTCTAAGATAACAATGAGCCTGCAAGCTATTGCAGGGATACTTCGCGCAGAGCCTCTTTAGTAGCCCTAGGGCGATAGCCCTTTTCATGGGTTCGCTTATTCCACTCCTCCCAGATCCGAGCAATGATTCCAGTAATAAGCCTGGATTCCCTTTCGTAGCTCCTCCGCCTTGGGCATTGGGTCCAATAGTTAATTGCAGCAACGAGGGAGTTTGCCGATGCCTCAGCTCTGAAACCAGCAAGATCCCATACGAGGGTAGTGTACTGGTAGAGCCAAAAGAGATGGTCCAAAGTTTCCTCTGCCATCGTACAGAGTATACAACGAGAGACCAAAGAGATCCCTCTAGGCTGAAGTAAATCTGGGTAGGAAGCGCCCGTCGGATTGCCCTCCACGCACAGAAACTATTACGCGATGTAGCAATAGCGTTCCAAATAAAAGGCGCCTAGTTGCACTCCACCATTGTCGGCCTGATGGCGTTCCATGCAGATTTTAGGGAGAACAACTTCCCAGTGGGAGTTCGACAGATCACATCCTGACCCCCCTCAATCGACATGTCCAGAATAGATTGCTAGATGTCACGCATGTCAAGCGTTGTTGGTCTCGGAAGTCTCCAACAGCCGTCGACGATGAAACGACTAACAGGGCTTGAGATGTCGCAACCCAATTCCAAAATTAGACGCTGAGCCACTACAGGATGAATGCTCTTATCAGGGCTCGCAATCCACAGATCTAGGAAGAAAAATGTGCTCCTGCCCCCTCCAATCCGATATGCATTAATGGCCTTACGACGTCCCTGAGCTTGAAAATGCATCGCCACGCCCAGGAGGCAGACTTCGGCGGTCGCGAACTCCAGATGGAACGGTCCTTCAAATACTTCCTTCGCATCCATTTGACCCAGAGTAGCTTGAGGATGCCAGCATTATTGGAGTCGCTCGACCAGCGCAGGGCAAGTTCCCCCTCCCCCTTAGGGAGACAGACCTCTTTCCAAGCGATGAAAGCGCAGCGGGGCGAGTCCACTCCAAACCAGAGAAAGTGCATCAACCTTCTATCAAGCTCACGATGAATACTCGCCGGAAGGGTGAACACCGAGGTCCAGTGGATGTGCAAGGCAGCGAGAACCGATCTGATGAGGACAAGTCTACCAGCGTATGAGAGTAGATTGGCCTTCCACGATTGGAGGCGATTATCCATGGCACGCAGCAACGATGCACAGTCTTCGGCAGAGAGTTTCTTGACTGTTAGTGGAAGGCCAAGGTATCTCACCGGAAAGGACCCTTCTGGGATATTCAGATGATTTGAGATCCACCGACGATGAGGGACGGGACCCCCGAAGAATATGGTACTCTTCTGACGATTCAGGTTCATCCCAGAAACAGAGGAGAAGGTGTCCAAGACAGTTCGCAACCCACGGGTGCTCGCTTGTCGGCCCTCAGGAAAACCATCAAGTCGTCTGCGAAGATGACGTGCGAAGTGGCCAGCTCTCCTATCTTCATTGGCTCCAGGTCCCCCGCAGTTGTAGCGCGGATGAAAAGTGCCGACAAAATTTGCATAGCCACCACGAAAAGAAGCGGCGACAGGGGGTCACCTTGTCGAAGGCCATTTGATGTGGAAGACTAGTTGGACCTTTCGCCGTTAATGAGGGTGGCGAAGCGATAGTTCATACACTCCGCATTCCAGTGGATCCACTTGTCCGGGAATCCAAAACAGCGCAGAGCGTCATAGATAAATGGCCTCTAAATTGTATCAAACGCCTTCCGAAGGTCAATCTTGATACACATGAATCCTTTCCGCCGTGAGGTGTGCAAGCTATGACAGAGTTCGTGTGCAAGAAGGATGGCGTCACTAATCCGTCTGCCTCCAATGAAGGCCACCTGATTTTGATCGATAATTCCAAGGAGGAGGATCTTCAGCCTATTTGCAAGAGTCTTCGAGATGATCTTGTAGAAGACGTTGTAGAGGGCAATCGGCCGATAGTCATCAAGTGACTCCGGGACCGTCGCCTTGGGGATGAAGTAGAGCAAGGTTCGATTGATCGACTTTAGTAGCTTGCTGGTCTTGAGGAAATTGTTTACTGCGTCCAAGATGTCGTCAGAGATTACAGGCCAAGCCTGGTGATAGAAGTGTCTATTAAATCCATCTTCCCACGGAGCGCCGTTGGGGTTTAGATTGCACAGCCCTTGATGCCAAGGAGTAAATGGCGTTTCGTTCCCCATCAGAGATCACTCTGCACTGCAGAGAAAGGGGAATGAGGCAACTGTCGTGCTGAGAATTGAGAATGGAATGGCATCGCTAAGCGAAGAGGAGGGCAATCGTCTTGGTGTCCTCGACAGTGCCCCCATCCGTGGGGATGCTTCGGACCAAGTTGCACGCTCAGCGAGCTCTGGTAGAGGCGTGGAAGAAGGCCGTGTTGGCATCTCCTTTGTGCAAGCAACGAATCCTGGAAAGCTGCCAAGCCCGCACGCCCTCCCTCCAGTAAAGGTCCTTCAGTTGTTCGTGGAAGTTGCGCTTCAAGCAGAGGAGCACGGGTCGATGCTAAGTTGTTTCTGGATTACCGTGAGGGAGGCCTTGCAAGAGGAAATTCTCTCCAGGATGAATCTGAAGGTACGAAAAGCCCAGTTGCGCAGGCGACGTCGAAGGTTATCTAGCTTCCATGCAAATTGGAAAGTGGGATTCCCACCACATTTGTATCTCCAGGAATCAGCAACGACTGCAATGAAGTCAGCTTGAAAAAGCTACGCGCCTTCTTCGCCTCGCAACGTAGGGAGATCAGAAGCTGTGAATGGTTGCTCAGATGCCGCAACCCGGCAGAGGCAGAGTAGCCACCGAAATTCTCCAGGAAATCCAAAGATATGAGAGATCGGTTTAAACAGCAAGATATGGGATTGGCAGGTTGTTGATTACACCAGGTGAAGGCTTCGCCAGTTGTGGGAATCTCCAAGAGTGAAGCCTCTTTGATGAAATTGTTGAAGTCCTCCATTGCAGCCCGACACACACGACCCCCCACGCTTCTCGAGGTCATTCCGGATGCAGTTGAAATCACCGGTTAGAATCCAAGGCAGGGAGGGCTTGAGAGACTGGAGGTCATCCCAAAGTAGCCTACGAGACACCATGTCGTTCGCAGTGTAGACCACGGTGAGGACAAACTGTGGCAGGGAGTGAGCAGAGACTTCCATCTGCATTAGCTGGTCAGACTGCGCCAGGCTCGTTAGGTGAACACTGGACTTGTTCCAGAGCACAGTAGATGATTTTGGTTGGGCTATTTCATGCAGAGCCTGGTGTTTTGGGACGTTTTGTGGTTTTGGGTTGAACCCCGTTGGGTGGCCTTGGGCCACGGGCCTGATTTTGTAATTTGTTGTTGTCTGTAATTGGATTTGTTGGCCACGGGCTTCGTTGAGCGATTGCTCTTGATTGGGCCCTTGGGCCCAACCATCTTTGTACAATTTTTTCCTTTTATAATATCTAAGGGTATACCTCCTTACAGTTGACAAAAAAAAGAAAATAGAACTTTTCTGGTGGTTGAGTCGCAAACCAGAGATCGAGGCAAAGCTATCCAGAATGCTTTTCACTTCTCTGGCATTCTACTTGTCTGCCCGAAGGAACACCATTAGATCGTCAGTGAAGAAGATGTGAGAGATGGAGAGCTCACCCAATTCCATAGGATCCAAATTTCCCATGGAGGCAGCCCTCTTGAAAAGGTCTGAAAGAATCTGCAAGGCAACCACAAACAAGTAAGGCGACAAGGGGTCGAGCTGGCGCAGCCCATTAGAAGAGGGGAGCCACTCCGATCTCTCACCATTATTGACGATAGAGAAATGGTAATTCATGCACTCTGCAATCCAACCTATCCACCTGTAAGGGAATCTAAATCGGTGAAGAGTTGTGCAGATGAAGGGCCTCTGCACTGAGTCGAAAGCTTTCCGGAGGTCCAGCTTGATGCACATGTACCCCTTTCTACGAGACGAGTGCAACTATGGAAAAGCTCGTGCGCCAGGAGAATGGAGTCATTGATACGTCTGCCCTTGATGAAGGCCGTCTGGTTAAGATCAATGAGGTCCAGGAGGACAACCTTCAATCTGTTAGCGAGCGTCTTGGAAATGATCTTATATAGAACGTTGCATAAAGCGATTGGCATGAAGTCATCGACGGAGTCCAGCACACCTTTCTTGGGTATGAGATAGAGCACAATACGATTGACCTTCTTCTGAAGTTTACCCGATCGCAGAAAGTTGTTGACGGTGTCCAAGAGATCTCCCGATATAATCGGCCAAGCACTGCAGTAGAAGTGCCCATTGAAGCCATCCTCCCCAAGAGCCCTGTCTGGGCTTAGATGCCAGACCACTACCTGGAGTTCCTCCTCCGTCACCAACAAATAGAGCGAGAGACCGACATCAGTAGAAATGGCACGGCAGGCGATGTTGGTAGGAAGGTTGCTGCAGGCATGATTGAGGTTGCTCGACCGCTGAGCATGGGCTGTAGCATGGAAAAAAAGCCGTGTTGGCATCTCCTTCTTGCGGCCATCAGATTCGGGAGTACTGACGGGCCAACAACTCCTCCCTCCAATGCAGGTCCTTCAGTTGATGTGTATAGTTAGCTTCCGCTTGGAGGAGAGCAGGCAATCCAAGATCCAACCTAAACCTCTCTTGCAGAGACTTCAGGGCTGCTTCGCAGGAGATGATTTGCTCCGGTAAACGGCGGAAGGTCCGGGAAGCCCAGGTCTGGATATAGCGGCTGAGATTTTCCAGCTTCTTGGTGAATCGGAAGGTGGGGTTCCCACTGCCTCCATAATTATAGCTAGTCACGACCACCTCAAGGAAGTCTGGGTGGTGCGTCCAGTGATTATAGAACCTGAAGTAGGTCTGGGGTATGCCAAGCTCGCGCAAAAGGGTGATCACTAAGGGAGAGTGATCACTGAGATGACGAAGTCCAACAAAGGTACTGCAGCTCACAAACGCATCAAGAAATTCCAAAGAGATAAGGGTGCGATCTAGCCTACAGGAGATAGGGTAGGAA
This sequence comes from Posidonia australis, assembly GCA_024699735.1. Classification (NCBI taxonomy): domain Eukaryota; kingdom Viridiplantae; phylum Streptophyta; class Magnoliopsida; order Alismatales; family Posidoniaceae; genus Posidonia; species Posidonia australis. The sequence continues at coordinate 58,394 of JAMKQA010004193.1, read as the reverse complement.
GATTGCTTGTTGCTCCAAGTGAATTCCTCCCCATTCGTGGGCATCTCAAGCAACACAGCCGTATTGATGAAATCATTGAAATCATCCATGGCCACTTGGCAAGTGCGACCTCCCTTTGACTTCTCGTGGGGGAATCTAATGTAGTTGAAGTCTCCCATCAGAATCCAAGGAAGCGCAGGTCTGTTCGAGGCAAGGCTTGTCCATAGGAGTCTCCTGGACGCCATGTCATTTGCGACATACACCATAGAGAGGACAAAGCACGGAATGGTGGGGGAGGAGACCTCCAGCTGCATGAATTAGGAAGACTGATCCAACAGGGAGAGGTGGACGCTCTCCTTGTTCCAGAGGACCAGGATACGACCCAGGTGGTCTGTATGCGAATTATTCACGGCTTCTAACGAGCCCCAGTGCACCTTTCATATGCGTTCAACATTGCCCTTCAACTTGTGCTCCAGGAGGCAAATGATATCATATCGTCGACGACAAGTGAAGTCCCTAATGGTGCGGAGTTTTCCATCATCGTTCAAACCCCGCACGTTCCAGCAGAGTACCAACATTCAGACTAGTCTTAGAGAACGCTCCGGCGAGCCTGCCCTATCAAGTGGTTCTCTACTGACCATCCCCAGAAGTCTCGGATGAATGGTTTTCTGAGACTGCTGAGCCTTGAGAATCAGTGCCTCAACTTCAACCTCAAAAGCTTCCAGTGCCTCGAAGGCATTGGAGCAGCTCCCACCCTCCACAGTAGGGTGCCTCTTGACATACAGTGTGCCTTTGAATCGCTGGCCTTGTCTCCAGGGAGCTTTGAGAGAAGCCCGGTCACTAGAGGATCCCCTCAGGGATGACTGGTGCTCAGTGACTTCAGAAGGGTACCCTATGCCTGTAGAGACCAACAGTTCCCCCTCAATCTCTTGGGGGTTAGGGTCAGTATTCTTCGGGGAGTCGAAAGCATGGTGCACAGACGAGGCTACAACAGAGGAAGAAGGGGAAGAAGGTGTGCTTCTAGGAGCCACCCCAGCCTTCGCCCTCCCTGTACCTATCACCTGCATCGTGCCATCAGCTGCCAAGCCATCAGAGGGGGGTGGGCAAGAGCAGGAACCTTGATCATGCCTGAAAGAGTGGCAGACATCGCAGGGCTTGGGTACCTAGTCATACTCGACGGGGTTTTCATCCTTCACTCCGTTCACCTCCATGAAGGTGTGGGGTGGGAAATGGAACTGAGTGTCAATTTTGATGCAAACCTGAGCGTAATCCACCCTAGACCCTGTTGCCGTGGCCTCGTCCATGTAGAGAGGCATCCCTAGTGTGCTTGCAGTGGTTGATCAGCGGAGCGGACCAGAACCTGAGTGGTAGCTTAGGAAACTTGTCCTAGATGGGGAGGCTCGAAAGTTTCTCCTTCTTAAAATGGGAATCAAAAGTCCATTGACGAATCACGAGCGGCTTCCCACGAACAAACCAAGGGCCTCCTTCCAGAGCGTGCTCCATGTCCTGGGCATCTGAGAATTTGAAAAGGAGGAACCCATTGCCCCGAGAAAGGACCTGGAGGTCTCTAGTCATCGCCCAGATGCGTTTGAAGTGTTTAGACTGAGCAGGAACAAAGGGCTTGAGAGCAATGAAATAACCCATGAGGACCTTTCCCCAGTTAGACGCCGCCTTCTCGATCTCTTCCGGCAGGCAGACAACTACTGGAACTCCACCTTTGACTACCGGAGCGATAAAACTAAGGATCCTAGGATTGGCGAGCTTAGGACCAGCACATCATTTCACCCACGAGACGGGCATCTCCGCTACAGCGACTCCAGAAGCTGTCGGACGTCTGGAGCTAGCAGGATCCATCGTCAAAGGCGTCGATCTTGAACGTCGACGGTGTCGTTGGGGCGCTAGACCGTGGCCCCCTATACCTCGGTTGGAAGCGCCACCTCTCCCTTCAATCACGGTGGAATGCGAGGCTTCCTTCCCAAACCCATGTTTCTTAGTTCATGCTTAGCTTCTCATCCTTGATCATGCGTATACTTTGTTCGTGAGATATCTGGTTTCATTATTTGCATGCACCCTTTACTGGTTTTGCATATGCATTTCATTCGCTTTAAGGCATGTACGTTTGGTTTTGTTCATGCATGTGTTTAGTGGTATTTTCTCGTTTGTTTCCCATCTCTGGTATTTTGTCATGGATTTTGGTTACTTGCAACATGGTTTCAATGATCGAATTGCTTGGGAATGGCGATGCCGATGATAGTGGATAGTCAGAGCATGTTCTCGGAACGTGCCTGGGATATGCATTCATTTTGCGTGCACGACCGACACGTATTTTCTAGGGAATATAACCTAATCAGACTCAGCCTCTTTTCCCTATTTGACCACACTCTTATCCGTTTCATGCATGATTTGTTGATTCTTGTTTGTTTTGTTATCATCTTAGCATTCGTTATTTCCATGCATGTTTTATTTACACAATCATCATTGCGTTAATGCGTACATCTCACTCACTCATTCATCATTTCATGCATTATCACACATATTATTTATTATTTCATGTTATTCACCATTTGACATGCATCATATACCATTACCCTAAGCAGGTAAACATCTCATACACCATGGTATACTTATTATCCTCCATCATTTCATGTCATTTATTCTCTTACCATTTCATGTCATGCATCACGCATAAATACGCTTATCTTTTTTTTTTTTGTCAAAAGTAAGGAGGGTGGACCTCAAATATTATAGAAGAAAACTGTACAAAAAGGATAGGGCCCACGAGCCCAAACTAAGAGCCCAATGCTCAAACAAGGCATGAGCCCACCTAGCCAAAAAAGGGCCCAAAGTCGAGCCCAGAAAGCCCATACTCCAACAGTTTTTGGAACTACCCTTGCTAAGAAGCCCGCAATCCAGTGCGATCCCGTCCAGTCCATCATCAGCCCAGTGATTTGAAGGAATTCAAAACAACTCAGCTCGACAGAATCCGTTGCTTCCCGCACAGTGCCATGCAGCGAGCGGCCAGAGTATCAGAGATTCTGACGGAGCTCAGTTCCTGGTAGCTTCGAGGAGGAGTGCCCTAACGGACCTCGGGCAGTACCCCTCCACAAAAGTCATCTTGTTCCTCTCCATCCAGATTATGGAGATGATTCTGGTGAAGATCCTGGCTGTCGATGCTCCAACGATTGGATTCATTGGTTGGTCGCTTTGCCTGTGAGAGAGCCCTTGTGTCCATCTATTTATTGCATCCCATCGAGTGTCCTCCAGCAGTACCGACCTGAATCCAGCAAGTGCCCAGACTTGGGACGTGAAGCAATAGGACCACAGAAGGTGATCTAGAGTCTCCTCCGCCATTACACACAGAACACACCTGGATACCACCATGATACCTCTTCGCCTCAGCGCGTCGTGCGTCGGTAAAGCTCAGCGAATCGCCCTCCACGCGAAAATCGCCTGTCGGGGTATAAGTCCCTTGCCCTAGACCAGCCTAGTCTAGATGGTTCTCGCCTGTCAAGGTCGGATAGCTTCCCATGCTGACTTGTAGGAAAAGTGGTCCCCTGTTGGTTCCCAAATGATCGTATATTGACCTCTCGTGGTGGGGGTTCCGAGAATCGCCGGCCAAAGATCGTGCATATCCAACATAGTTGGTCTCGGTAGACACCAATGACCCTCTTTGACGAACCAGCTGATGAGGCAAGTTTCCTCACAGTTCAACTCTTGCAATAGCTTGAGTGCTGATAGGGTAGGGATACCCCCAGAGTAGCCCGCAATCCAAGGATCAAGGAAGAAGAACAGTAAATACGCTTATCATGCATCATGACATTCATGCATCGCATTTGGGGAGATGCCGATTACTATGTCGGACCCTTTTGACCGACAGTCTAGGATTCACATAGCGTAGCTACAACGCCCCGATCCTGGGCAAGCTACCAAAACACAGTATCAAGCATAATTACACTAATTACAAAAACATCAAATAACTGTAACTAAGGCTCACCTTCAGGATCACAATGTGCAGTTAGAAGCTCCAACTCTTGCATCGGAACTCGGCTGCACGCGGTCTGCACCTGAAAACCAATTAGCATACAAACCACAAAACCTTGGCAAAATCATAAATCTCACTTTTTTCAAAACTTGGTTTTCTCTTTTTAAAAATCATCCTTTCTTTATTAAACAATCACTTGGGAATTCAATCCCAATCCATGCTTTTTCAAAAGTCATGTTTCCTTTTCTTTTCTCAAAACATTTGGAAATTCAATCCAAAACCACTTTTTCTTACAAAACATTCCTATACATTCACTGAGGAAACTCTTAATCATCTTCTCTGGCTCTGTCCATTCACCGCTCATGTTTGGGACCTTACCGGACTCCAGGTGGATGCATCAGTGACCTTCATCGACGCAATCAACCACATGCTCCCCAAGGAGGAGAACCGTGCTCGTGTGTCCAGGGTCCTCACTAGACTGATTGCTCGAATTTGGGTGGAGCGGAACAAGCGTACCCACGAGGAGGACTATCGCCCACGATTTGTGGAGGAGGTGGTGCAATTAACTATGACCAGCTAGTCTTGCTTACCACTCGGCTACAGTGATGCATGGCACTGTGACTCTCATGTGTACTGGATCGTGTCTGGGACGACTATCCATTGATTAGTTCGTGGACGGTGGATAGTTTCACGAGCACTTTTCTCTGTTGCCTTCTCACCTTTAGACGGGACCGCGGTGCACATTCGCTGCACGACTGGTATGTCGTTTTGTGCTGCACTGGATATTGGACTGCCTCAGGTCTCAGTTTTTGGCTTCAGACTCTCCCTGCCTCTTGGGCTGCACTGGATATTGGGCTGGCATGTTTTGGGCTTGCCACTTGGCTGTTTGTTGGTTATCCTATTGACTTTACTGTTGATTTGGGATTAGCCCATGGAGGCCAAGGGCCTTTGTTAATTTGGTGTGGGATTGGGTTTTTGTAGCCCACCCTTTTCTTGTACATTTTTCCTTTTTATATAATTTGAGGGTCTCCCTCCTTAATCTTGGCAAAAAGAAAACATTCCTTTACATTTCTTTCAAAAACCTTTTGGAATTCATTTTTCCAAAACATTTCCATTTCTAACATATTTGGGATTTCTTCCCAAAAGACACTATCAAATTCAAATTTCTGACCAGATACAACCTAAAACACAATGCCCCATTGCGCTCAAAACCAAATCATAAATACTGACTGGCAACTGGTTAAAACATCATCATTTCTTTTCAGGATTTTAGGACCATTTCATCAGTCCAATCCTGAGTAAATCACATTTCACTTTCTTTATTCATTTCCACTTTCTTTATTGTTGTTACCTTGATCAGGGGTAACTAGGCACACAAGTAGTAGGCGAGGACATCCTTCCCCTACCTTCCTACACTGCCGCGATGAAATTCCCCATGCTGGATGTCACCGCCCTAGCCAACCAGCCTCAATTTCATTTTCATAAGTGCACGGGGATACGTCTCTGTTTGACGCCCCAGTCGATGACCCGAACAACTAGGTCCAATGACCCAGGCTCAGCCTACACCGTCGGTGACCCAAACAACTAGGTTTAAAAGTCCAGGCTCAGCCTACACCGCTACAAGCTCGGTGACCCAAACAACTAGGTACAACGACCCAGGCTCAGCCTACACTATCGGTGACCCAAACAACTAGGTATGAACATCAGGATATTCCCTCACCACCAACAAGTCCTAAATCTTGACCACAGGCGAAGTAGAAACTGTCACACAGGCCAAATAGCCCACACTACTTCTTACCAGATGATGATAGGCCTTGAGAGCAGAAATCACTTTCCTAGGCTCACCCGGTCTGGTGCCCTGTACCATACACCAGCCTTGGCCTGGACACACTACCAGAACTCTTCTCTTGGCACAATCTATCACACCTGAATGCTGTGCCAGCCAATCCATCCCCAAGATAACATCATAATCCTGCATATCCATCAGGATCAAGCTGGCATGAAAACTCCTGTCCCCCAGCTGAATATCAACCGGTCTCACAAATGGAGTGACCATATCTACGTGGAATGCCAACCTGGCTGGCCTAGTCCCTATCTCAGAAGCAAACGACTCGTAGGCACGCAAACCGAGGCGACTGTGCACCCTCAAGCTGGACTCTACATTGGTCCTAAATCACAAACAGTCGCACAGACAACCAACCACAAGCTCTCACAAACAAGAAACAACAGATTATCCATTAATAAACCATTTAAGCAATATTACAATAAATCACATGATTTACAAATAAAAATGGATAATCAGGCCCAGATGTCACAGTAGCTGAGCCCATTTACATCAAATTTCTGCTCCATTCACATCACTTGCATCAACATGGCATATGGCATACATCCATTCTAGACTTAGTAGGCATGCATGATCATTTACACTTGGTGACACATAAGCGAACGAAAGGCCTAGAAAGGCCGATTTATTGGACGTATGGAGGTACCTAACACCTTCTCCATGTGTAACAGGAGTCTTCACCCTTTCCCTAGCCCGCAATAACCAATGTGTTGCATCCGTTAGGAACGGAGCATGCACACATTCACGCATACATTTGCATTCATTTGCATTGTTTTTCTCATGATTTATTGCATCCGATTTTCCTCGTCTTTCTGGCTTTTAAAAGATTAGGTAGCGACTCCGTATGGTCATTATTTTGTTTCTTTTTCTGTGTTTTCAAGTTGAATGTCCTTTTTCGGATTCACCAACTTCGCCGTGACCTTTTTGGTCATTCACGTGTCTCTCACACTCGACGGTCGGTTTCAACATGGTCACAGGGAGCAAGGGGCAGACCCCCCCATAAAAAATCCACAATTCACAAGATAAATATGGGAGGTAGACGCACGAGTGTACTCCAAACCCCATAAGCAAACCGAAATCCATTCACCACATAAGGAGATATAAATTCTCAAGCATAGAAGAGTCATAAATGATCCAAAATAACTCAAGCCATAAATGCCAATTAATCCACCATAAATTCACAACAAATTCCAAAACATTAAATTTAGCCTATATATTTTTTTGTCAAAAGTAAGGAGGGATACCCTCAATATATAAAAGAAAATCTGTACAAAAATGGTTGAGGCCCAACCAGGAGCGTAATGCTCAACAAAGTCGAAGACCACCCAAGCCAGGAACACCCTAACAACAAAGCCCTAGGCCCACAAGACACGTCGCAGTGCTAACAAACCACGAAGCACAACCCTGCCCATCAGGCGGACAACCCAACAAACAACAATGCAAAGGACACTAATGACAACCCAAGCCACCTGAAACACAGGCCCGTAGATGCCCATGACCCATAAAACCAAAAACCGGCTTGCCAGTTACAATCATAGGCCTAGATCACAATAGGCCCGTTAACCCCTGCCTAGCTTCAAGCACAGGCACGATTGAATCAGCCGACAGGCCAGTCCCAACCAGTCCAGCAAAACAGAGCCCTGCTTTGCAACAAAACTACGCCCCATGACCCATACAGTGCCATGTAGCGCCTGCTGGAAATCAATGGTGACGATCTTTTGAGCACCACGCCCGGTGGAGCAGACCCCCATAGAGTTCAAATCATGGTGGCTTCTACGAGGACTTCCCTCGCTGTTCTTGGCCTGTAGCCCTCCTCGAATAACCACCTATTCCTCTCCTGCCAGATTTTGGAGATAATACCTGTGAAGTTCCTGGCAGTCATAGTCTGTTGCCGGTGACGGTTCGTCTGTGCCCAGTTGTTGATCGCATCCCACAGAGTGTCCTCCGACTGCTTTGTCCTGAAGCCCACTTGGCTCCAGAGTTGGGACGTGAATGTGCAGGACCACAGAAGGTGCACCAGAGTCTCCTCCGTCGTTCCGCAAAGAATGCACTTTGAAACCACTACGATTCCTCTACATCTCAGCGCGTCGTTAGTGGGCAAAGCACGGCGGATCACCCTTCACGCAGCGAGTGCCTCACTGGGAATGACATCCTTACCCCAGACCAAGGCTGCCCAGTTAGTCCTCTCCGCTCGGGGTTGGATAGCTTCCCAGGCAGACTTGAAAGAAAAGAGGTCTCCTGTGGGATCCCAGATGATAGTGTCTCGACCAACCACAATAGTAGTCCCAAGGATCGCTGGCCAGATATCGTGCATATCTAACGTGGTGGGTCATGAGAGATGACAATGGCCATCTACGACAAATCGGCTGACAGGGCATGATTCCTCACAATCAAGCTCCCACCGAAGATGCTGCACAGTAAGTGTAGAGATGCCCCCGGAGTTGCCTACAATCCACAGGTCGAGGAAGAAGAAGGTATCTCTTCCATCTCCAATTCTGAAGCGCATCAGCAGTCTAGCAGTATCCTTAAGCCAGAGGATACACCTCTAGGCCCACGAAGCAGAATTCGGTGGCCTCGAGCTCCAGATGGATCATCCTTTGAGATATTTCCGCCTCATCCACTTAACCCAAAGAGCCTCAAGATTCGTTTCTACCTCCCAAAAGAGCTTGAGGATGCCTACTTGGTTGCAGACGCTCGTCCGGTGAATGCGTAGCCCCCCCTCCTCCTTCGGAAAGCACACTTCCTTCCAGGAGATGAAGGAGCATTTGTTGGAGTCGTGCCCAAACCATAGGAACCTCATCATCCTCCGGTCGAGTTCACGGTGGATGCTAGTAGGGAGGGTGAAAACAGAGGTATAGTATGTATGAAGGGTAGAGAGGACTGATCGAATGAGCACCAGTCTCCCCGCGTAGGATAGGAGCGTGGCTTTCCATGATTGCAAATGACTATCCACTGCCCTCAGGAGAGGAGCGCAATCGGAAGCTGAGAGGCGCTTGGTGGTCAGTGACAGGCCTAAGTACCTCATTGGTAGTTGTCCCTCTGGGATCCCCAAGTGAGCAGCGATCCAATGTCGGTGTTGGGTTGGCCCCATGACGAAGATGGAGCTTTTTTGATGATTAATACCGAGCCCCGAGATGGAGGAGAATCTGTCCTGGATGTTCTTCAGTCCTTTGGCGTTTTTCTTGCTTGCCCTCAGGAATACGATCAGGTCATCGGCAAAAATGATATGGGAGGTAGAGAAGTCTCCCAATTCCATGGGATCCAGTTCGCCCCTAGTAGCGACTTGCTTGAAGAGGTCCATCAGGACTTGCAGAGCCACCACGAACAAATACGGCGATAGAGGATCTCCTTGGCGCAGACCATTGGTAGAGTTGAACCACTCATATCTCACCCCATTGGTGACTATAGAGTACTTGTAATGCAAACATTCTACGATCCACCTGATCCGTCTATCAGAGAAGCCAAAGTGGCAAAGAGCCGTGCAGATGAAGGGTCTTTGAACCGTGTCGAAAGCCTTCCTGAGGTTGAGCTTGATGCACATGTTTCCCTTCCTATGCGACGTGTGCATGCAGTGGCAAAGCTCATGCGCCAGAAGATGGATCACCTGGATGGATGCTTGTATGAATGCTAGGTTTTCTCACCTCATCAACGGAAAATATTCTGAGGCCTTCTCCTCAACGAATGGTGTGCGCCAGGGTGACCCTCTCTCACCCTATCTCTTCACTTTTGCCATGCAAGCTTTCTCGGCGATGCTTAGTCAGGCAGAGCGTCGTCACGACATCCATCCTCTCAAATACGGTGACCTATCAGTTTCACACATCATCTTTGCGGATGATCTTATGATTTTCTTCAAGGCCGACAAGCAGAATGCGCGAAATCTCAAGCGAATTGTTGAGCAATTTGAGTCTACTTTTGGGCTGACGATTAACCACCAGAAGAGCTCTGTTTTCTTCGGTGGTGTTGTTCCACACTCGCGTTGGATTGCCTCACACCTGGGGCTTTTGGTGGGTGTGCTTCCGATCAAATACCTTGGGCTCCCTCTGCTATCAAAGCGGCCGTCAGTAGAAACCTACAAGCCACTGATTCAGGCTGTTAGGCAGCGACTCCAAATTTCTTGTTGCAAATCGGTGCTTTCAGCAATGCACATCCATTGGACTGCAAATTTCTTGTTGCCGATGAGTGTGCTTAAGGAGATCGAGAAGCTGATGATGCGCTTTCTTTGGTTTGGGAATGCTAGTGGTAACTGTATTCTCGTTTCCTAGAAGAACATTTGTAGGCCCAAGCAGGAAAGGGGTCTGGGAATCAGGCGCCTCCTTTACTCTAACTCTGCAAGCATGATCAAGTTGCTTTGGGAGGTCGAGACGAACTCCTCTGCGCTCTGGGTGAAGTGGATGCGATGGAAGTACATCAAAAGGGGCTCTATCTGGTGTGCGAGGCCTCCCCAAAGCTACTCATGGGCTTGGCGGAGTATACTGCGGATTCGACCTCAAGCACGTGGTATGCTCAGGTACGATGTGGGGGATGGCAGCAAGGTCTCTTTCTTCTTCGACCCATGGCTCATTCATGGCACTATCTGGGACAGATGGGGTGCTAACCTTCCACAGGACTTGGTCTGCGACATTCGCTGCACGGTTAGTCAGTTCATCAGGGAGTGAACCTGGGCTCTCCTGCAGATGACCACGATGGAGATGCATGACATTTGGCCTGATATCATGGTGACGGAGATTGGTGGCAATGAGGACGTTATTCAGTGGACGCCTCGCCTAGACGGCTTCTCCCTTAAATCCGCCTGGAATGCTCTCTGGGATGGTGATCTTGTGCTCCCCTAGACGACGTTGATTTGGCAAAGGAGGTCGGTGCCGCGGCATGCCTTCTGTGCCTGGCGCGCTCTGTCTCACAGACTGCCTATCCATGATGTGCTAAAGCAACGTGGTATTCAGATCGTGTCCCGTTGTGTGCTGTGCTTGAGAGAGATTGAAACGTTGGATCATCTGTTCAGGACGTGTGACTACTCTGTCCAGGTGTGGTCTTCTCTTATGCCTGAAGTAGGTTGCTTGCAGGTTAGCTCTCTTGCGGAGGCGGCGACTATCTGCTTTACGGAGCTTAGGGGTCATTCTGTACCTCTGAAGACCATCTGGACTAAGTCGGCGATCTTCATTGGTGTTGTTTCGCGCTTGTGGAATGAAAGAAACAAGCAAATCTTTGACCCTGATTACGTGCTTGTCAACGCTGCATGGTTCTGTAGAACCATATGCCTGTAACTGCTCATCTTTGCCCCTCTTACCCGATCGTGTGGGGTGATGTGTCGCTGTGTTGGTGGGCCACTATTGCTGTAACGTTTTGGGCCTGGTGGCCTAGTGGGACTCCTGTTGGCTCTATGCGTTGGCTTTGTTTTGTTTTGGGCTTGCCATGTTGCTGTGTTGGCTAGTTTTGACTTTTGCTTTGTAATTGAGCTTAGCCCATAGGGAGGCAGTGGGCCTTTGTATGATTGGGGGGGTTGGTTGTAGCCCACCCTCTTCTTCTTCTTGTACATATCTTCCTTTTTAAATATTTTGAGGGTCTCCTTACTATTGACCCAAAAAAAAAGGTCATGCACCAGAAGAATGGAGTCACTGATTCTTCTGCCTTTGATGAAAGCTGCCTGGTTGGGATCAATGAGCTTGGGGAGCACTACCTTCAATCTATTCGCTAGGATCTTGGAGATGATCTTGTATAAGACGTTGCAAAGAGCAATGGGTCTAAAGTCGTCGACAGTGTCCGACACTCCCTTCTTTGGAACGAGGCAGTGTACCATGTGATTGACCTTCTTCAGCAGCTTGCTCGAGCAGAGGAAGTTGTTAATCGCACCCAGCAGGTCCACAGAGATTATCGGCCAAGCTTGACGATAGATGTGCCCATTGAACCCATCCTCACCAGGGGCTCTGTTGGGGTTTAAATGCTTGACAACCTCCCTGAGATCCTCCTCCGTTTCTAATGAATAGAGCGAGATGTTGTCATCATCCGAGATGGCCCTGTTGTTAAGGTTGTGTGGAAATTGATGGCATACATGGTTAGAGTTGAGAAGGTTGCCGAACCTCTGCGCAAAATAAGAGCGATCGACGGGCTGTCCTTGACTATGTCCCCTTCAACCTTGATACTCCGGATGAGACTGCGTGAACGGCGGGCTCTGGTGGAAGCATGGAAGAATGCCGTGTTGGCATCACCTTCCCTCAGCCACCTGATCCGCGATTGTTGCCAAGCCATCATCTCCTCCCTCCAGTACAGATCCTTCAACTGGCTGTGGTAGTTTCATTCCACTTGGAGATATACTGATGAGCTTGAATCCAACCTGAGCATCGCCTGCATGGATTTTAGGGAGGCCTCGCAGGAAGTGATCCACTCCGGGATGCGTTTGAAAGTCTGGAAGGCCCATGTCCGGAGGCAGCGACTGAGATTCTCCAGCTTCTTGGTGAAACTGAAGGTGGGATTTCCGCTGCGACGGTATTTCCATCAATCAACAACGACCTCACGGAAATCGGGGTGGTGCATCCAGTGGTTGTAGAATTTGAAGTGGCTATGATGCTGGCCAGTCTCGCGCGAATGTGTAATCACCAGAGGTGAGTGGTCGCTCAAGTGTCGAAGCCCAGCGAAGGTGTTGTAGCTCGTGAACGCGTCGAGAAAGTCCGATGTGAGCGTGCGATCCAGTCTGCAAGACATGTTTGTGTTGTGGGCTGTATTGGCTATTGCCAGTTATTGGCTTTGTGGGCCATGGGCCTTGTAGAGCACCTGCTCTTGGTTGGGTCCTTGGGTTCCAACCACTTTTGTATAGTTTTTCTCTTTTATAATATTTCAGGGTATCCCTCCTTCCTTTTGACAAAAAAAAAGATATAGGATTGGAGGATTGCATGTTACTCTAGGTGAGTTCCTCCCCTGTAGTAAGCATCTCGAGCAGCACAACCTTGTTGATGAAGACATTGAAGTCGTGCATGGCTACCTGACAGCTGCGTCCCCCCCAGTCTTGTCGTGTGAGTATCTGGCGCAATTGAAGTCACCCGTCAGAACCCAAGGATACAGAGGCCTGTTCGAGACGAGACTGTCCCAGAGCAGCCTCCTGGATGCCATGTTGTTCGCAGCATACACCAAAAAAAGGACAAAGCGAGGGAGAGAAGGGTTGGAGACCTCCAACTACATGAATTGGGTTGATTGTGCCAACAGCGAAAGGTGAACCTTCTCCTTGTTCTAGAGCACCAAAATGCGGCCCGAATGGTCCGATTGCAGGTTGTCTAAAACTTTGAACGAGCTCTAGTGCTTCCTACATGACCTTTCAATGTCATGCTTCAGCTTGTGCTCTAATAGGCAAATAATGTCATAACTGCGACGACGAGAGAAGTCCCTAATCGCACAGAGCTAGCCGCCGTCGTTCAAGCCTTGCACGTTCCAACAGAGGATCAACATTCAGGGCAGTCTCGGAGGGCGCTCCAATGAGCCTGCCTTGTCTGATGAGAGCTCTCTGCTAGTCATTCCCAGGAGTCTCAGGTGGACTGTTTTCAGAGTCTGTTGAGCCTTGATTATCAAGGCTTCCACATCGAACTCAAAGTCCAAAACTTCGAAGCCATTAGAGCTGCACCCCCCCTCCGCAGCTAAATGCCTTTTGGCATACAGAGTGCCTTTGTATTTCAGCCCTTTCTTTCGGGGGGGGGGATCCCTCGAAACGTGGGAAATGTCATTCGCTTCTTGGAATGCCTAATCCCGGTCACCAGGGACCAGTGGTTCAGGTGCATTCCTCTAAGTCCCCAGCCTGTTGTCCGTAGATAGATCGATTTGTGTGGGCCTGAGCTCAGGCGTTGGTGCAGCGGTAGAAGAAGGGGAAGAAGACGTGCTTCCAGGAACCGCCCCAGCCTTCACTACCCCCGTACCAGTCGTCTGAGCCACAGTTTCCACCTCCTGACTTCCTACAGGGGAATGGCCTAAGCAGGAGCCCTGATTGTGCCCAAAGGAATTGCACGCATCGCATGGTTTGGGTATCCAGTCATAAACAACGAGAATCTCCTCCTACACTCCATTAACCTCCATGAAAGTGGAGAATTTTTCTAGAGTGAGAAGGTATGCCTTCTCTCTAGAGATAGGTGCTTTTTGGGTGGCATACAGTTCTCTGCACGTGGGCCCGTCAGATTCAAATCTAAGGATTGGCGGGTGTTTTTATCGTTTTGAGTCCGCCTCTAATCGGGCTTATGACGGGGATTAGGACATCTCGCTGCATGCCTGCTGCAGATGGCGGTTAATCCCCAGCTAACCACTCGTACGCTCGGCGACTTCCTTCCGGCCTCGCTTCTCGCTGGAGCTGGAGGAGGTGGGCGAGCTTCGGGGAGTGCTTCTCGTGGTCGGGGAGGCCGTGGCCCCTCACTGTCCTCCTGACGAGCTCGATCGCGATCCAGGGGATCGCGTCAACCGTGTGTGAATCCTTTGCTACCGCCTGTGGTGACTAAGCAGACGTCGTGGGCTGAGAGATGTGGTTCTAGTTTGAGGCCTTCCAGGTCGCTCGAATACTTCGCTCTGGTGGTGAAAGATGGAGTGAAAATAGCGGTCTGCCCGCAGGTTGAAGTTGCTGAGGCTGCGGCCACTTGGAGCAGAATCCTGATGGGTTATTTCATTGGCCTCATGCCTTATGTTCTGGTGTTGGCATCTCATTTCAAGGAGTGGAAGATCAAAGGTGATCTGCAAGTCCTCTCTCGCAGAAATGGATTTCTGCTCTTCAAATTTACTGATGTTGCGGATATGCAGTGGGCTCTGGAAGGAGGGCCTTGGTTCGTCCAGGGCAAGCCTCTGATTCTTAGATCCTCGTCCATTGAATCCAAATTTGAAAAGGAGAAGTTATCTTTGATTCTTATTAGGGTCAAGTTCCCCAATCTTCCTCTCTGCTTTTGGTCCTCGAGTTTGATCGGACGTGCGGCTAGCACTCTGGGCCGACCACTATATTTGGATGAGGCTACTGCGTTGGGTCTCCGGGTAGACTTTGCCTGGGTCTACGTTGAGATCGACGATTCCTTCTCATTTCCCCTCACCATTACAATGGAGGTTGATGGTGAGCTGGAACTGATCGATGTGCAATATGACTGGAAACCGCTCCCCTGTAATGTCTGTGCCTCCTACGGCTATGAGCAAGGTACCTGCTTAACGGTTCCTCCCCTACTGCTCCCCCCTTCCAAGAGACTCTGGACAATGCTAAGGCTGTGGCAGCACCTGGAGGCACATCCACTTCCCCTCAACTCCATCTAGACTCTGAGAGGATGGGTGATTCTGCAGTAACTCCTCAGCTGGCTTTGCCGACGACAGAGCCCCTTCAACCTAAGCCTAAGCCACCCCAGTCTATAGCGTTTGAAATAACTCACTCGTCGGGCAATGTTTCCACTGCCTTGCCTAGCCCATCACTTCGGGGTAAGAAATCCTTCAGGGCCACACCCTATCCTCGGTGCAAGGTGGAAGAATCCTCCAATTCCTTTGGCGTGCTTGATTTTACCGATGAAGAGTTGGAATCACTCGTTGCAAAAGCACAGCAGACCAGGAAAACGGTCCACCCACGCCTTCTAGGAGCTGGGGATCCCTCTGGGAGTGGATTAAAGCATACCCAACCCCCAAACACCGATGGTGATCCTTAGCTGGAATGTCAGGGGATTAAATCAGGGTGGTCGACTCTCTGTTGTTCGAGACTATGTCTCGCATACCCAGGCCAGCATTGTCTGCCTGTTGGAGCACAAGCTTAAACATGATATCTCCAGACTTTCTGACAAGTACTGGCCTTCATATCATGCCCTCTGTAATAACACCAGTGCCCCATCTGGTCGCATTCTTGTCCTTTGGCATCATCAAAGAGTTTCCCTTTCTCTGCTGAAGGAAACTGCACAACTGATGTATTTCACGGTGGATTTTCCTCCCAGCCACAAATTCTTTTTGTCTGTCATCTATGGGGCACATGACCCTGCCTCCCAAAGGTTTCTCTGGGAGGATCTCCTAGCGCTTAGCACTGTGGAACCTTGGCTACTTGTGGGTGATTTCAACTGCATTCGTATCCCGACGGAGAAGACTGGTTCTACCACCCTCCACCCCTCTACTATGTGCGAGTTTAATCAGTTCATTGATGCTGCCTCGCTGATGGAGCTTCCCACCTCCATAATGGAATACACCTGGAGCAACATGAGCATTCTCTCCCTTATTCAATCTCGACTGGATCGAGCCCTGATCTCCTCTAGCAGCTGGAGTTTCTTCCCCAACTGCCGCACCCACACTGGCCCGCGCCTCATTAGTGACCACTGCCCTATTTGGATCAAGCTCTGTGCTGGGGACAGAACTTTCAAGCACCATTTTAAATTCTACAATCACTAGACCCTGCACCCTGCTTTCTTGAGTTTTGTTCAGGAGAACTAGAAGTGCACCCTTGCAGGCAACCCCATGTTCCGTTTCCTCATGAAAATGGACAATTTGAGGTGGAGGCTTATCCCCTGGGCCTCCAAGACCTTTGGAAATCCCTCCAATCGCATTCTTCAATGCACTACCTCCTTGACCAGTATCTAGGAGGCGCTTCTCTTCGACCCGTTGAGCTCTGCGCTTCTCCAAGCTGAAAGGAACTACAGAGAGCAGCTTTTGACGTTATATGTGCATGAGGAGTCGATTGCCAGACAACAATCCCGTATACGCTGGCTCAAGGAAGGCGACTCTAATACCAAATTTTTCCATGCCACTGTGCATGCTAGGCGTGCCCATAACTCCATCCTCATGTTGGAAGATAATGGTGCTCAAATCACAGACCGATCGCAAATCATCCATTGTTTTCGCCAGAAATTTCTGCTTCTATTTAATGCTGATGAAGGTACCGGTTTGCTCCCTCTGAACCTTCTGCAACCTGGTCTATCCCCTGCTGAGAATCAGAGTCTCTGTGGCCTCGCCTCGACGGAGGAACTCTCTCTGGTTATCCAACATCTCAGCCCCAATCAGGCCCCAGGATATGATGGTTTCAACGGTGATTTCTTTCAGAAGGCTCTGCCTTTAGTTGCTGGCAATCTCTTGGCTACCATCAACAACTTTCTCCACTCTGGTAAATTGCTCCCCAAGCTTAATCACACCTTGCTCTGCCTCATTCCCAAGAAACCCATTCTTGCCTCCATGGAGGATTATCGACCTATTGCCCTCTGTAGCATGGCCTACCAGATTTGTGCTAAACTGCTTGCCAATCACTTGAAGCCATTGCTTCCCAAGCTTATTGACGCTAATCAAACGGCGTTCATCCGCAGACGTCGGATCGGCGACTCCATTCTCCTCGCCCACGAACTCTGCCACAATCTTCATTCTGCTCGTGGTAGTGGGAGGATGTGTATCAAACTAGACTTACAGAAAGCTTTTGACTCCTTAAATAGGGACTTCGTTTGTAATGTGATGAACACCTTGGGCTTTGAAAGTCGATAGGTCATTTGGATGGCTGAATGCATGAATGCTCGTTTCTCCCTCCTCATCAATGGAGAAATTTCTGACTCCTTCCCCTCCTTCAATGGCATCCGCCAGGGTGACCCGCTCTCACCGTACCTCTTTGCTTTAGCGATGCAAGCCTTCATTGGGATGCTCCACCAGGCAGAGCAGGATGATCTGATCCAGCCACTTAGATGTGGTGGCCTCTCTGTCTCCCATATCTACTTTGTTGACGATCTCATGATCTTCCTCAAAGCTGATAAGCACAATGCTCGACAGCTCAAGTGTACCACTGACTGCTTCTCCTGCTCCTCTGGTCTTTCGATTAACCACCAAAAGAGCTTGATTTTCTTCGGTGGCGTCACTCCGCACTCTCGCTGGATTGCCTCCCACTTGGGTTTACCTATTGGGATGCTTCCTATCAAGTATCTTGGACTGCCATTGATCTCCAAGCGGTTGTCAGTCACTGCCTGCAAGCCTCTTCTGCAGGCGATCAAGCTGCGCCTTCAGTCTTGGAAGGCTAAGCTACTTTCCTATGCAAGCCGGGTGGAGCTCATTAAGTCCGTTCTCTCTGCGATGCATGTCTACTAGACCTCCAGCTTCCTTCTCCCTACCAGTGTGATCAAGGAGGTTGATAGTTTGCTTATGCATTTCCTCTGGTTTGGTGCTATGTTGGGGAAGTGTGTCTTTGTTTCCTAGCGGAATGTTTGTAGACCACGCGCTGAGGGTGGCCATGGGATTCGACGACTTGCGGACTCCAATTTGGCAGGCATGATTAGACTCCTTTGGGAAGTGGAAACCAATGACACCGCTCTTTGGGTTAAATGGATGTGGTGCAACCAATCGGCGAGAGTTAGAGAGAGAGAGAGTCTGCCTTCTCTCTAGACTTCTAGTGCTCCTCCCTTGCGTGTGGGCCTTCGCCTACATTTTGAATTTCAAAATTGGAATTGGCGGACTGGGCTAATCGCAATTATGCGCTTGGCTTAGTCCACGTGGCTGGCTGACGTTGGCCCCTGATGGATAACCAACCCGAGTTTACTTCATCCCCGTCGAGCCGTACTCTGGGCGACTTCCTCCCGGAATCCCTGCAAGCTGCTACGACGGAGGCTGGGAGGAACAAGGATCCTGGGCCATCTCGTCATGCCCATCTGCACTGTCGAAGCAGTGCAACCAATCGGCGGAGAGGCGGACGTGGCTCTGGGCCTCCCAGGCTTTGCTCGAGATCCCGACATCGTTCACGGCCTCCCCTGGATAACAGTGGCACAACTGTCACTGGGAACCCCATTTCGTGGGCTGATAGATGCTTAGGGACGCAATATGCCCATCCCAGGGCCCTCAGCTTCTTTCCTCCAGTTTTCAAAAATGGCGTCAGGGTTGCCGTCTGCCTGCCTGAGGAAGTTGCAAATGCTGCCTCCAACTAGAATAGAGTACTGATGGGCTATTTCACTGGCCTTAAGCCCTTTGCTCCTGCAGTTGCTAAACACTTCCAACGCATTTGGGTGATGACTGGAGACCTGCAGGTGCTTCCCTGGGGCAATGGTTTTTTACTCTTCAAGTTCTCAGACAACAGAGACCTAGAACACTCACTGGAGGGTGGCCCATGGTTCGTCAAAGGGAAGCCACTGATTCTTCGCAAATGGACGCCAGAATCCAAGTTTGAGAAAGACAAACTATTCACCCTACCTATATGGGTCAAGTTTCCAAACTTGCCTCTGCGATTCTGGTCCACTTTGCTGATCAGTAGGCAGCAAGCACACTGGGGACTCCGCTGTACATGGACGAGGCTACTGCGTCCGGAACTAGGGTGGATTTCGCTCAGGTATGCGTCAAGATCGATGCCCAATTCAGCTTCCCCTCTTCTACCTTCGTGGAGGTCGATGGGATTTCGGAAGAGATTCCGGTCACTTACGACTGGACTCCCAAACCCTGCACACTTTGCAACTCATTCGGGCATGGTCAAGGGACTTACTCTGTTCAACCTTCAGACATCTCGCCTTCTAACACTGTCGTGTAGCTGACAATCAAGAGGCTGGGGAAGGCTAGAGTGAGCTCCCCATCAGATACTTGGGACACAATGCCCCAATGGGCTCAAAACCAAATCATAAACATTGGCTGGAACTAGTTAAAACATCATCATTTCTTTTCAGGATTTTAGGACCATTTCATCAGTCCAATCCTAACCAAAACACATTTTTGCTTTCTTTATTCATTTCCACTTTTCTTTACTGTTGTTACCTTGATCAGGGGTAACCAAGCACACAAGCAGTAGGCGAGGACTTCCTTCCCCTACCTTCCTGCACTGCCGCGATGAAATTCCCCGTGCGGGATGTCACTGCCCAGGCCAACCAGCCTCAATTTCATTTTCATAAGTGCACGGGGATACGTCTCTATCTGACGCCCCAATCGGTGACCCGAACTACTAGGTCCAATGACCCAGGCTCAGCCTACATCGTCGATGACCCGAACAACTAGGCTCAAAGGCCCAGGCTCAGCCTACACCTCTACGAGCTCGGTGACCCGAACAACTAGGTACAACGACAGTGAGAGAATCTCTGCCTTCTCTCTAGAATCCTGTGAAGGTGCTTCTGCTTCTCCGTTGGTGCTTCTACTGCTTCGCGTATGCTGGGCTGCTTTGAATTTCAAACTTGGCCACTGACGGGACCAGCGTTGGATTAAGTTGGCTAATGGCGCCGGTTTAGGACACATGGTCTCGTGTCCTGGTCGCTGATGGAAGATAATCCCCCATTAACCCGCACAACTAGGTACAACGACCGAGGCTCAACCTACACCATCGGTGACCCGAACAACAAGGTATGAAAACCCAGGCTCAGCTTACACCACTATGAGCTCGACAACCATATTATCAGTGATCCATTTCAAAACCAATTTTCATTTCATTCCATTCTTCTCGTTGAAGGACTCTATTTCCTTGCTACACTTGACCCTCCATTGGGGTCCCAACTCAAGTCATGAAAACCATGCTTAAAGTCATAAATTGGGTCTCATGCCTAAAACCACATAAAACCATCTTTTTCATTCATTAATAGGGTCTAAAACCCAAAACCACACCCAAATCCATTTGTTTGGGGATCCACATGCCTCCATGTCATTACATGGGGAAGCATCATTCATATAAACCCACCATACCATTAAAACTATTTAACATTCATCAAAATTCACATTTTAACATCCCAAGTTCAGGGCAAAAACGGCATATCGAATTTTCAATTTGGTATGCCGAAACCCCCTATTTCGGTCGACTGGGTGTTTTCGGTCTGCCGAAAGCAGGCATCTGGCTTAATCTGTCAGGATTTCGACATACCGAATAAATTCGATATACCGAATTCCTTGCAGACAGGGCACACCCTTGTTCCGTAGTGGCGGAATTCGCCCAAAGTGGGAGTCCCGATCGGACCCCCCAAACATACACCATAAATTTCCATAAAATCATGTGGTGTAGACTCTTAAGTCTACTTCAAAACCTCTCAAACCATTCATGATTCCATCAACCATACAAGGAGATATAAATTCTCAAGGGAAACATGCTCAGAGTTAAACCTTGAAACATTTAGGGCATATCTACCCAAAACTCATGAAATTCACACAATCTAGCATGATCCCTAGACATTCACATCATTTATCTCATTTCCATCATCCCTACTATTTTTCTATGATTTCTCTTGCATTTTCCATCATTATTCTTCAAGGAATAATAACAGAAGAAGGGGGAGGGATCGCATACCTCTTCAGTGGCCTGTGCAACTCCGACGAGTTCACCGCACCCTGGTGTCGCCTCGGTGAGCTCTGGTGAACCTCGACCCCCGGAGGAAGCACACACACATGCAGACCCTCCTGCTCCCAGCTCGCGCTCCCCCACTCCCTCTCCTCTACCTTTCTTCCCCACCACACTCCTCCCCTACCTATGTTTGCCTCCCTCTCTTTATTTCCACCACTGATCGCTTGGCACCGGCCACCCATCCCGTCGGAAGAGACGGGGAGGCACGGGCCTCCGTCGCTGGTGGCACGGGTGGATGAAGAGGAAGAAGAAGACGAAAAATGGGTGGAAGGCATGGCTCATGAAAGAGGAAAAGGAAGGAGAAAAATAAGAAAAGATGGGCACACAAACCGAGACAACTGTGCATCCTCAAACCAGACTCCACATTGGTCCCAAATCACAAACAGGTGCACAAAAGACCAAACACAAGCTCACACAAACAATAAACAACATGTCAAGGGGGCGTAAGGGACAACACCTCAATTCTAGAGTGAGAAGCTTTGACTTCTCTCTAGAATTTGGGTTTCAGGTGTTGGTGGGCGCCAGTTTTTCAAACTCTCCGTTTTGGCGGGCTGGTATCAAGGGGTGTAATCTATTTTCTGGTGACTGGTTTAAGGACTAAGTATGACTTAGTTGGCTACACTCTCCAGAAATGACGAATCACTCGAGTTTAACCACCCATACTTTGGGTGATTACCTGCCGGTGCAGTTTCTGGTAAACTCAGGTGGGGGTGGTCGGGGAGGGGAAGGGGGGGCCATGGCGTCGCTCCTACTTCACGGCAACACAGATCGCAGTCTAGAGGATCGAGGAGAACAAGTCCAACACCAGTTGTTGTTGCTGCTCCATCATCCTGGGCCCAGAAATGTGGTGCACGGGGCTCGACGTCTAGGGCACTTGAATATTTCCCACTGGTCGTCAGGGATGGAGTTAAAGTGTCTGTCCGCCCTCAGGAAGAAGTGGCGCGCACTGTGGCTAACTGGAATCGAGTTCTGGTGGGATACTTCATTGGTCTGCGACCGTTTGTCCCAGCACTGGTGACTCACTTCAAGAAGGCATGGAAGATAAAAGGGGAACTACAGGTGCTATCTCATGGAAATTGTTTCCTCCTGTTCAAATTCACAAATGATGTAGATATGCAGTTTGCCCTAGAAGGCGGGCCATGGTTTATCCGAAGCAAGCCACTAATACTACGCTCCTGGTCGCTAGATTCCAAATTTGAGAAAGAAAAACTTTCCTCAATTGCTATCTGGATTGAATTCCCTAAGCTCCCTCTTCGGTTCTGGTCTGCTGCTCTGATTGGACGTGAAGTTGGCACACTTGGTCATCCTTTGTACATGGATGAAGCCACGGCACTTGGTCTTAGAGTGGACTTCGCACGTGTTTGTGTGGAGATAGACGCTTCCTTCTCCTTTCCACAATCTATCCAGTTGGAGGTTGATGGAGAGATTGAGTCAGTTGATGTTCACTATGACTGGAAGCCGACACCATGTATAACCTGTAATTCATTTGGGCATGAGCACGGTGCGTGCCTGGCTGAAGCTCTAGATTCATGGTGGGGAAATGCCGACTAGAGGTGAGGCCACGGAGGCACCTAGTGGCACGACCGCTCCCCCTCCACTCTACGTAGACCTCCCAGGTTTAGAGTATGCTGCTGAGGAGCAGCAACTGGTCTCTGCACCTATGCCAGGATCTCAGATGGCTACACCATCGGAGGCCACCACCCTGGAAAACCCAAGCAAACCTAAACAAGAAGCACAAATCCTATAAGGCTACACCTTATGCTCGAAGGATGGCAGATGAGGATTCGAACTCATTCGCTAAGCTTGACTCCACTGATGAAGAGGTGGAATCACTGATTGCCAAAGCTCAGCAATCTAGGAAAACTATTCACCCAAGACTTTTAGGGGCTGGGGACTCCACCAGAGAAGGATTGAAGCCCACTCGACCTCCGGATATCCATGAAGATCATTAGCTGGAATATACGTGGATTGAATAATGGAGGGAAGCTCTCTGCTATTAGGGACTACACCTCGCAGATGGATTGCTCCATTGTCTGCTTGTTGGAGCAGAAGATCACTCAGGATGTTGTGTCAATGGTGGGCAAACACTGGCCCTCCTTTTAGGTGGTTCATAACAACGCCAGTGATCCCTCGGGTAGAATCATGGTGCTTTGGAACAATAAGAGAATCTCCCTTACTCTTCTTGCTGAGACACCACAGATGATGCATTTTGAGGCTTGTATGCTGCATCACAAGTTCTTCCTTTCTGTAATCTATGGTGCCAATGATCTGGCTACTAGGAGACTTCTTTGTAATGATCTTTTGGGAATTTGCATGTCGGAGTCGTGGCTGGTGGTGGGTGATTTCAACAGTATCCGCTTCCCATCTGAAAAGACGGGTTTTGGTGTGCCTAATGCTGCTGCTATGAGGGATTTCAATCAGTTCATTGACAATGCTTTTTTGTTGGAACTTCCTTGCTCAGGTGCGGAATATACCTGGAGCAATATGAATCATACTTCCCCTATTTAGACTCATATTGATAGAGCCCTAGTGTCCTCGAGCTATTGGAATTGTTTTCCTAATTGTCGAGCTTATGTTGGCCCTCGACTGATCAGTGATCATTGCCCTGTGCTGATCTGGCTGACTGGGGACGTGCGCACTAGGAAAAAGCACTTCCGTTTTTATAACCATTGGGCTCTTCATGAGGGTTTCCTTGCATTTGTTCGTGAGAACTGGGGCTGCAACATGAGTGGTAACCCTATGTTCAGATTCTCGATGAAACTTGTCTCCTTGCGGAAGAAGCTTATTCCATGGGCTAATTGTGTATTTGGCAGCCCCTCCATTCGTATCGAACAATGTGTGAATTCTCTAATTACCATCCAGGAAGCACTTCAACTCGATCCTATGAGCTCTGGATTAATCCAAGCTGAATGCAATTACAAGGAGCAGCTTCTGAGGTTGTACCGTCAGGAAGAGCTGATCGCTCAACAACATTCTCGACTCTGTTGGTTAAAGGAGGGTGATTCCAACACCAAATTCTTCCATACTATCACCAAAGCAAGGCATGCCCGCTGCTTCCTAATCTCTGCAGGCTTCAACGGTCATTTCTACCGTTGGGCTTGGCCAGTCATCTCCATGGATCTGTTGGCAGCTACCAACAATTTTCTCCGCTCAAGCAAGCTATTGAAACAGCTCAATCGAACATTGCTCTGCCTCATCCCAAAATCTGGAGTGCCTAAATCACTCAACGATTTCCGGCCCATTGCTCTCTGCAATGTTGCCTATAAAATCCTCTCTAAGATTCTTGCGCTGCGCCCGCTGCTTCCTAATCTCATTGATCCCAATTAGGTGGCTTTTGTCGGAGGAAGAAGAATCTGTGACGCCATCTTCCTCGCGCACGAACTCTATCGTAGTCTTCATACGTCGCAGAGGAAGGGATATATGTGCATCAAAATTGATCTCCATAAAGCCTTTGACACGATTCAGCAGCCATTTATCTGTGATGCTCTACAACATTTTGGGTTTCCTGCCAAATGGATTCGATGGGTTGCAGAATGCATGAACTACAAATACTCTATCATCACTAATGGCGAGAGATCAGGGTGGTTCTCTACTTCTAACAGGCTGCATTAGGGTGACCCTTTGTCGCCGTTCCTCTTCGTGATAGCGTTGTAAATTTTGACAGACCTTTTCAAGCACGCCGCCTCCAGGGGTGAGCTCGAGCCAATGCGATTGGGGGATCTTGCAACCTCTCATGTTTTCTTCGCTGACGACCTGATGGTCTTCCTGCAGGCTGATTAACGAAACGCTCGAAGCTTAAAAGGGATCCTCGACTCCTTCTCCTCCGTCTCTGGGCTGGCACTTAATTGCCAAAAGAGCTCCTTGCACTTCGGTGAGCCAGTACAGCATTGACGTTGGATCTCCAGCCACTTGGGTATCCCTGAAGGCACATTTCCGATGAAGTATCTTGGTTTGTCGTTAACCACCAAACGACTCTCTACTGTGGACTGCGCCCTGCTCCTGCACGCAGTGGACAACCGCCTCCAATCGTGGGAAGCAAAACTCCTTTCGTACGCTGGCAGACTGGTACTCATCCGCTCTGTTCTTGCTAGCACTTCACCTCTACTGGACCTCGGTATTTACTCTTCCGGCTAGTGTCCACCACGAGCTTGACAGGAGACTGATGCATTTCCTATGGTTCGGACATGACTCCTCCAGATGCTCCTTCATCTCATGGAAGGATGTCTGTCTCCCAAAGGAGGAGGGAGGACTTGGGATCCATCAGACGTCTGACTCCAACACTGTTGGCATACTCAAACTGCTCTGGGAAGTGGAGACTAGGCTCGAGGACCTCTAGGTCAAATGGATGAGAAAGAAATACCTCAAGGATCGCACAATCTGGAGCTCGCGACCTCCGAACTCTGCCTCTTGGGCGTGGAGGTGCATCCTCAGGCTGCGGGATGTTGTACAGCCACTGATGAGGTATAAGATTGGTGATGGCAGGAATACGTATTTCTTCTTGGATCCTTGGCCTGCTAGCCCACCTCGGACCATTCCTACTCAGATCGCTCTGCGTCTTCAGGTGGAACTGGGTTGCAAGCGCTCTTCTCCAATTAGCAGTTTCATTACTAGCGGCTGCTGGAGCCTCCCGAGACCCACTACGATGGACATGCACGACCTCTGGCCCACGATACATTCAACGCCTATTGTGGGAGGATCTAATGTGATCAGCTGGGAGCCTACCGGAGACCAGTTCACCTATAAGTCTGCTTGGGATGCCATTAGGCCTCGAGAGGAGGTTTGTCGTTGGACTGTGCTTATCTGGGACTCTAGTGCCATCCCCCGTCATGCTCTCTGTGCCTGAAGGGCAATCCGTCGCGGCCTCCCCACCCATGATGCTCTCAAACACAGGGGTATCACGCTGGCTTCACGATGCATCCTTTGTCAGACCGCTAAGGAAACTCTAAATCATCTTCTCTGGCTCTGTCCATTCACCGCCTGTGTTTGGGACCTAGCTGGACTCCGGGCTGATGCATCAATGACCTCTTTCACCGATGTGATCAACCACTGGTGTCTGCTCCCCAAGGGGGAGAATCGCGCTCTTGCATCCAGGGTCCTCACTGGATTGATTGCTCGAATTTGGGAGGAGCAGAAAAAGCGTACCCACGAGGTGGACTATCACCCACGATCAGTGGTGGAGGTGATGCAACTAGCTATGAGCAGCTAGGGATGCCGTTTGTCCACAGTGATGCATGGCACTATGCCTCTGTCTGGACTACGGTATGCATTTGCTGTTTGACTGGTGTGTCCTGGTGGGCTTGGGCTGCCTCAGGTTTCGGGTTTTTGCTTCAGAACTTTCTTGCCACTTAGGCTACACTGGGTATTGGGTTATGTCGTATGGCCTTTAACCAATTTTGCTATTGCTGTGTTGGTTGAAAGTTCTTGCTTGTTTCAGTTTTTGGGCTTATCCCATGGGGGGCCTTGGGCCTTTGTATCGCTTTGGCGTGGGGTTGGGTTCTTGTTGCCCACCTCCTCTTGTACATACTTTCCTTTTATATATTTTGAGGGTCCCCCTCCTTACCCTTAGCAAAAAAAAAAAAAGCAAGGGGCGCGAGCAATACGATTCATTCGCTTGAGATTGATGGTGCTCTGCTTACTGATGGGGATGCTATTGCTCAAACTTTCAAACGAATATTCTGCACTCTGTATAACTCCAACGATGGATCAGGACAACTCACTCCTGGCCTTCTGAATTCCGCGGTCTCGAATGCTGAGAATCAGACATTATGCTCCCTTGCCACGACGACTGAGCTCACCTCTATTGTTACTCAAACGAATCCTGATCGGGCTCTGGGCTATGATGGATTCAATACTGAATTCTACAAGAAGTCTTGGCCTATCATTGCGGATGACTTCCTTGCTGCTATTAATAATTTTCTTCGATCCGGAAAGCTTCTGAGTTCTATGAACAACACTTTACTTTGCCTGATTCCCAAAAAGATGATCCTTGCTTCCCTAGAGGATTTCCGCCCGATAGCACTTTGTAATGTAGCATACCGCATCTGCGCAAAGCTGCTCGCCAATCACCTGAAGGCTTTGCTCCCAACTCTGATTGATAGCAACCAGTCTGCTTTCATTAGTGGACGTTGTATTGGTGACTCGATCCTCTTAGCTCAGGAACTCTGTCACAAAATTCACTCCGGAAGGGGTGCTAGTCGAATGTGCATTAAACAGGACCTTCGCAAAGCATTTGATTCCCTTAATAGGACCTTTGTAAGCAATGTGATGCATGCCTTGGGCTTCTGCAGCCAGTGGATATCTTGGATGGAGGAGTGTATGAACGCTCGCTTCTCCATGCTGATCAATGGTAAATCTTCTGATTGGTTCCCCTCTACGAACGGTGTCAGGCAAGGGGATCCACTGTCTCCGTATCTATTTGTGCTGGCAATGCAAGCTCTCTCTGCGAGGATGAATCAGGCGGAACGACATCATCTGATTCAGCCGATGAAAAGTGGCTCTATTACGGTGTCCCATATCATCTTCGCTGATGATTTAATGGTCTTCCTCAAGGCTGATAAGCAGAATGCGCGTCAACTGAAGTGCATCGTTGATGAGTTCTCAAGTGCTTCTGGGTTGCGGATTAACCATCAAAAGAGCTCTATTTTTTTTGGTGGCACGACACTGCATTCTAGCTGGATTGCGTCACATTTGGGTCTTGCTATTTGTGAACTACAGATCAAGTACCTTGGCCTCCCCTTGATTTCTAAGAGACTATCAACTAGTGCATGCAACCCTCTCCTCCAGGTGATCAGGACCAGGCTTCAGTCCTGGAAAGCAAAGCTACTTTCTTATGATGGAAGGGTAGAACTGATCCGCTTGGTACTTTCTGCGATGCATGTTTACTGGACTTCGAGTTTTATGCTTCCGGTGAGTGTCATTAAAGAAATTGAGAGACTCATGATGAATTTCTTATGGTTCGGGGAGGCGAAGGGACATTGTGTCTTCATTTCCTGGAGGAACATCTGTCGATCCAGAAAGGAGGGTGGTCTTGGCATTCGCCGATTGGAAGACTCCAACATTGCAAACATGATGCGATTGCTCTAGGAGGTGGAAACCAACGACTATTCGCTTTGGGTAAAGTGGATGCAGCAGAAATATTTGAAGGGTGGCTCTATCTGGTGTTCATGACCTCCTCAAAGCTGCTCGTGGGCTTGGCATAGCATCCTTCGTGTTCGCGAATTAATGCGCGACAAGCTGCACTACTGCATTGGTGACGGGAATCGGTTCCTGTTTTTTCAGGACCCCTGGTTGAATCAGAGCACTGTCTGGGAACGTGGAGGGGAACGACTAAGACGCGACTTGGTATGCGATGCCCGATGTCTTGTGAATCGATTCATCATTCATGGACTGTGGGCACTCCCAGGATCAACTACTATGGAGATGCGGGAACTCTGGCCTGAGATACTGGGCACCACCATTAGTACTGAAGGCGACACTATCTGTTGGCTACCCTATGCTAAGGGCTTCTCTGTCTGCTCTGCTTGGAATGCTGTTCGTGAAAAGAACCTTGAGGTTTACTGGACGATCATTGTCTGGCAGCGAGGGGTTATTCCGTGCCATGCGTTCTATGCTTGGCGTGCACTATCTCATGGTCTTCCAACGCATGATGCACTGAAGCATCGGGGAATTGCTGTTGTCTCCAAATGTGCGCTCTATTATCGAGAAATGGAAACGTTGGATCATCTTTTCTGGCTATGCGATTATTCCGCCCAGGTCTGGAAGATTCTCCTACCTGAGTTGGGATGCCCGCAAGCACCAACCTTTCTTGAGGCCACACGGGAATACTGTACCTCCCACCGGAATAACCACAGATGTAAGCAGAAAATGAGATGGGCTGCTGCGATCTTCACAGAGGCTGTGGGTCATCTTTGGTATGAATAGAATAGGCGGTTTTTTGATGAGCTTTGCACTCCCATGGAGGTCAATAGGCTTTGTGCGTTAGTGGGGGTGTAGTTGTTGCAACGCTACTGTTGCCTACAGGCTTTGCATGCTGTTGTGCTTGTGTTTGCTGCTGTGCTTAGGCCTCGTGGACTTTGGATTGGGCAGTAGGGGTAAGGTTTGAGCCCTGTTTTTTGTAGTCTTTTGGGAGGCTATGTGTCTAGGCTGAGTTTCACACTCTTCAATTGGCCTTGGCCTTTTGTATTGCTTTGGCGTGTGTTTGGGTTTCTTGGAACCCACCTCTTATTGTACAATTTTCCTTTTTAATATATTTTGAGGGTCTCCCTCCTTACTCTTGGCAAAAAACAATAAACAACAGATTATTCATTAATAAACCATTTAAGTAATATTACAATTAATTACGTGGTCTACAAATAAAAATGGATAATCAGGCCCAGATGTCACATCCTACCCCCTTAAAAGAATTTCGTCCTTGAAATGCAGCTCTAACAAAACAAGTAGGGGTACTGTCTCTGGATGTCCATATCGCGTTCCCAGGTAGCCTCCTCTGTACCATGGTGTTGCCACTGAACTAACACCAATGGAATCACTCTAGTCTTGAGGACTTGCTCTTTCCTATCTAGTATCTGAACTACATTATTAACCATAGTCAAGTCCTCCCACAACTCCTCTGGCTGGGCCGGTATCACATGGGACACATCGGCCAAACACTTTCTCAACGTCGACGCATGGAAGGTGTTGTGTACACCCACCAACTCTAGAGGCAGATCTAGTCTGAAAGCCACCTCACCAACCCTCTTGGTAATCAGATACGGTCCGATATATCTAGGGCTCAACTTGCCTCTCCAACCGAACCGCATTACACCCTTGGTTGGTGACACCTTCAGGAAAACGAAGGGCAGGGGAGGGGTAAAATGTGCATTAAACTTGACCTGAGCAAAGCCTTAAATTCTCTAAATCGCTAGTTTGTGTGCAATGTGTTGCGCGAGATGGGTTTTGATAACAAGTGGATCAATTGGATGGAGGCGTGCATGGATGCCCGTTTCTCTCTTCTCTGCAATGGTGAATACTCCACACCGTTCCCATCCACCAATGGAGTGCGACAGGGCGACCTCCTCTCCCCTTATCCGTTCGTGATTGCTATGCAGGCCCTTTCTATGATGCTTGCTCGGTCGGAACGACAGAATGAGATTCAACCTCTCCGCTGCGGCAACTTGATGGTATCCCACATCATCTTCGCTGATGATTTGATGGTCTTTCTCAGAGCTGACATGCAAAATGCACGCTATCTCAAGAAGATCATCGACACCTTCTCCAGTTCTTCTGGACTGAAGGTAAATTTCCAGAAGAGCTCCCTCTTCTTAAGAGGTAATTCCCCACACGGAAGATGGATTGCCTTGCATCTGGAGCTGACGGTGGGTGAGCTTTTAATCAAGTATTTAGGGCTCCCACTCATTTCCAAGCGGCTTTCGACTGATGCTTGCAAGCCTCTAATTCTTGCTGTCACTCATAGGCCTCAAACCTGGAAAGCAAAGCTGCTATCCTTCACTGGACGACTGGAACTCATCCGATCTGTGTTATCGGCGATGCATATCTACTGGACTTCGTGTTTCATGTTACCGATGACTGTTATCAATGATATCGAGCGGCTGATGATGAATTTCCTCTGGTTCGGGAACTCTTCGGGAAACTGTGACCTCATCTCCTAGCGACGTATTTGCAGACCCAAAAAGGAAGGTGGTTTGGGGATTCATCGCCTAGCTGACTCCAACACTGCGGGGATGATCAGACTACTCTGGGAGATCGAAACTAACACCACGACGCTTTGGGTGAAATGGATGCGATATAAATATCTCCGAGGTAGCTCTATCTGGTGCTCCCACCCGCCGCATTGCTGCTCTTGGGCTTGGAGGAGTATTCTGCCGACCAAGCACCTCGTTAAACCCCTGCTCCACTACTACATTGGTGACGGCAGCAAGTTCTCATTCTTCCTAGATCCTTGGTTACACAATGAAACTGTCTGAGAGAGGGGAGGTGAGAATCTCTGGAGAGATCTAGCCTGCGACATCCACTGCCCTATTAGCTACTTCATCATTGGGTGATCCTGGGCTCTTCCGTCGATGACTACTATTGACATGCATGATCTCTGGCCCATTATCCAGGCTACTGTGGTTGGGGGTGGCGAAGATGTCATCCGCTGGGCTCCTTGCAATGACGGTTTCTCCCTCTATTCAGCCTAGGAGGCTTTACGAGCCAAAGATATTGAGCTCCCCTGGACAGAGTTGGTCTGGCAGAGTAACTCTATCCCGTGATTTGCTTTCTGCACCTAGTGTGCTCTCTCCCAGGGACTCCCAACCCACGATGCCCTAATGAAGAGAGGGATCCATATTGTCTCCAAATGTATCTTATGCTCCAATGCCTCTGAAACGATGGACCACCTGCTTTGGTCCTGTGATTACTCATCCCAGGTCTGGACTATCATGCTGCTAGAGATGGTTGGTTCTGGTGCGCTCACTATGATGGATGCGATGAATGACTGCTATACGGATCTCCGCAGGTGACGCACGTCGCTGGCTGATTTTCGTCGAATCTCTGCAACTCTCACAGAGGTGCTCGCACGGCTGTGGACTGAACAAAACAAGAGAAGTTTCGAAGAAGGATACACCCCTATGAATACTTCATGGCTCTGCAGCACCATGCACACGTAAATGGCTGGTCGTGGCTTTTGTCTCTTCTGCAGGTGCTTTCCTCCAGAGAGTTGTTTGCACATCTGGTTCCTTCAAATTTGGGCAGGCTTGGTTCGAGGCTTTCGCTTTTTGTCCAAGTGGACTCTATTTTGGGTTGCGTGGGCTGCTGCAGGTGGACTTTTGCTATAGTCACCTGATGTTTGTCCTGTGCTTGGTAACGGGATTGTTTGAATGGGTTTCTTGGTTTTGGGCCTGGCTTTTGGACAATCGCCTGATGTTTGTCCATGTTTGGGTTTTCCTGTTTGTTTGGCTGTTGGACCAAATGCCTTTTCTTGGTTTTGAGCCTGGCTTTTGGAGTGCTTTGGGCCCCTGTCTGTGGGCTCTCTTGCCCACTATTGTTGTAAATATTTTCTTCTATATATTTGAGGGTCTCCCTCCTTACTTGTGGCAAAAAAAACTATGTACAACGACCCAGGCTCATCCTACACCGTTAGTGACCCGAACAACTAGGTATGAAAACCCAGGCTTAGCCTACACCACTATGAGCTCGACAACCACATTATCAGTGTTCCATTTCAAAACCATTTTTCATTTCATTCCATTCTTCTCGTTGCAGGCCTCTATTTCCTTGCCACACTTGACCCTCCACTGGGGTCCCAACTCAAGCCATGAAAACCATGCTTAAAAACATAAATTGGGTCTCATGCCCAAAACCACATAAAACAATCTTTTTCATTCATTAATAGGGTCTAAAACCCAAAACCACACCCAAATCCATTTGTTTGGGGCTCCACATGCCTCCATGTCATTACATGGGGAAGCATCATTCATATAAACCCACCATACCACTAAAACCATTTAACATTCATCAAAATTCTCATTTTAACATCCCAAGTTCAGGGCAAAAATGGCATACCGAATTTTCAATTCGGTATTCCAAAATTCCCTATTTCGGTATATCAAAAATTTTTGGTATGCTGAAACCCCCTATTTCAATCGACCGGGTGTTTTTGGTCTACCAAAAGAAGGCATCTGGCTTAATCTGTCAGAATTTTGGCATACCGAATTCCTCGCAGATAGGGCACACCCTTGTTCCACAGCGGTGGAATTCACCAAAAGTGGGAGTCCCGATCGGACCCCCCAAACATACACCATAAATTTCCATAAAATCATGGGGTGTAGACACTTAAGTCTACTTCAAAACCCCTCAAACCATTCATGATTCCATCAACCATACAAGGAGATATAAATTCGTCCTCTCTACGCTTCACCTCTACTGGACCTCTGTCTTCGCTCTACTGGCGAGTGTTCTCCGCGACCTCGATCGGAAAATGATGCGCTTTTTGTGGTTCGGTCATGGGGCCATTGGTTGCTCCATTGTCTCGTGGAGGGAGGTCTACTTTCCTAAGGAGGAGTGAGGCCTGGGTATCTGGAGTGTGCACGTCTGCAACCAGGTTGGCCTACTTAAGATCTTCTGGGACCTGGCAACGAACCGTGACGCGCTCTAGGTCAAATGGATGAGGAGGAAATATGACAAGGGGCGCTCCATCTGGTGTGCCCGGCCGCCTAACGCAGCGTCGTGGGCGTGGCGGAGTATTTTCAAGATGCATGACGTGGTCAGGCCACTACTACACTATTGTATTGGTGACGGGTGCCACACTCTGTTCTATACTGACCCGCGGATCCCAGGCTTCCTTGATGGAATTCCAACCTCTGTTGTGCGTCGCCTTTGTCAAGACCTGCAGTGTGACGACACATGCCCGGTTAGTCACTTTGTCGAGGATGGTCGATGGCTGCTTCCTCCTCCCACTACGCTCGACATGCATGACCTCTGGCCTGCAATCTCGGGGACTCCTATCTCCGGCAGGTAGGATGAGATTATCTAGGTCCCCTTGGGTGAGTGTTTCTCTTATCGATCTGCATGGGAGGCTATCCGTCCCCGCGCTCTAAAGGTTAACTGGACTGCTCTCGTTTGGCACAAGGGTGTGGTCCCTCGTCACGCTATCTGCACCTGGCGAGCACTCAAGCGAGCCCTCCCCTCCCATGATGTGTTGCGGCACAGAGGCATTGTGGTGGTGTCTCGCTGCGTCCTCTGTGAAGAGGCGGAAGAAACCCTAGACCATCTACTTTGGTCCTGCCTGTTTTCCTCTCAGGTATGGGCTTTGGTGAGCCTTGGCGTGGCAGTGGTCCCTCCGGAGAACACTATGCCTGGGCTGTTGACTCATGCCGAGGCTTGCCAAAGCATAGTGTTCTCCGGAGGTGCCACTGCCACTCCGAGGCTCGCCAAAGCCCATACCTGAGAGGAAAACAGGCAGGACCAAAGTAAATGGTCTAAGGTTTCTTCCGCCTCTTCACAAAGGACGCAGCGGGACACCACCACGATGCCTCTGTGCCGCAGCATGTCATGGGAAGGGAGGGCTCGCTTGAGTGCTCTCCAGGTGCAGATAGCGTGACGAGGGACCACTCCCTTGTGCCAAATGAGAGCAGTCCAGTTAACCTTCAGAGCGTGGGGACGAATAGCCTCCCACGTAGAATGATAAGAGAAACTCTCACCCGAGGGGACCTAGATAATCTCCTCCTGCCCGTCAGAGATAGGAGTCCCCGAGATTACAGGCCAGAGTTCATGCATGTCGAGCATAGTGGGAGTAGGGAGCAGCCATCGACCATCCCCGACAAACTGACTAACCAGGCATGTGTCGTCACATCGCAGGTCGTGACAAAGGCGACGCACAATAGATGTCGGGATTCCTTCAGGGAAGCCAGGGATCCAAGGGTCGGTGAAGAAGAGAGTTTGACGCCCGTCGCCAATACAATAGCGCAGTAGTGGCCTGACCACTTCGCGCATCCTGAAAATGCTCCGCCATGCCCACGACGCTGCATTAGGCGGCCGGGCACACCAGATGGAGCGCCCCTTAGCATATTTCCTCCTCATCCATTTGACCCAGAGCACATCACGGTTCGTTGCCAGATCCTAGAAGATCTTAAGTAGGCCAACCTGGTTGCAAACGTGCACACTCTGTGGGCCCTTTCATTAGCCCACGTTGCTCCCATGGACCAGATGCACTGGTGTGGTGATCTTCTCTGCTTGGGCTGGGCCAGTTCGGGGAATGGCGCTGATTTCCCTGTGTGGGCTGCTGTTGCTTTACACAGTATGCGATTTTGGTTGGGCTATTTCATGCAGAGCCTGGTGTTTTGGGACTTTTGTGGTTTTGGGTTGAACCCCGTTGGGTGGCATTGGGCCACGGGCCTGATTTTGTAATTTGTTGCTATCTGTAATTGGCTTTGTTAGCCAGGGGCCTCGTTGAGCGATTGCTCTTGATTGGGCCCTTGGGCCCAACCAACTTTGTACAGTTTTTTCCTTTTATAATATTGGAGGGTATACCTCCTTACTGTTGACAAAAAAAAAGCTCCTGTCTTATGCTGGGCACCTGGAGCTTATTAAATCTGTCCTGTCGGCGATGCACGTCTACTGGACAACCAATTTCATGTTACCTGCGAGCGTGATTAAGGACATTGAGTGTCGGATGATGAATTTTCTCTGGTTCGGACATTCACAGAGGAAATGCGTTCTCATCTCCTGGCGACATATCTGTAGGCCTATGCTAGAGGGTGGTCTGGGCATCCGACGACTGTTGGATACAAATACGGCGAGCATGATGAAGCTGTTGTGGGAGGTGGCAACTAACTCTACTGCTCTCTGGGTGAAGTGGATGCGGAACAAATACCTTAAAGGGAGTTCCATATGGTGTGCTCGACCTCCTCAAAGCTGCTCCTGGGCTTGGCGAAGCATCCTACGGGCCAGTTCCAATGCTAGGCCACTTCTCAGCTACTTTGTCGGCGACGATTCCAACCTTTCCTTCTTCTTTGATCTGTGGCTCAACCACGGTACAATTTGGGATCCAGGGGGGAGCTAACCTACTTCAGGATCTCTGCTGTGATGTTAGGTGCACAGTTAGCCAGTTCATACATAACGGTTCCTGGGATCTTCCGCTGATGACCACCATCGAGATGCATGATCTCTGGCCCAACATCCTTGCAACTGACATCAGTGGAGGTGAGGACAGCATCAGGTGGCTCCCCAGCAGTAACAGATTCTCCACGCACTCATCATGGAATGCGATCCGTGAAAAGGGCCCGGAGATCCTCTAGTCAAAGATGATTTTGTAGAGAAGATTGGTGCCTCGCTATGCCTTTTGCACATGACGCGCTTTGTCCCATGGCTTGCCTACTCACGATGCACTCAGGCGATGTGGTATGGAGGTTGTTTCCCATTGTGTGCTCTGCTGGAGGGCAACCGAGACTACTGACCATCTGGTCTAGCACTGTGACTTCGCATCCCAGGTGTGGAATTCGCTATTGCCTCAAATGGGGAGCTTGCAGGTCACTACTATTGAGGATGCAGCGTGTGCCTGTTACACAGATTTACTGCGACGTCGTGCCCCTATGGAGGATCTATGGAGGATTTCAGCAATTTTTACGGAGGTTGTTGCCCGTCTGTGGCAGGAACGGAACAAGAGAAGTTTCGAAGACAACTACACTTCGACGACTGTCGCATGGTTCTGTAGCGCTATCTGCACGTAGTCGATTTCTGTAGCATCATATGGAATGGGTCCTACTGCCGGCTCATTCTCGGTGGCTCGCTGGCTTGGCTGGGTTAGCAATGGACTTGCGAACTGATGCATCTACGGGCGTATGGGTTGCGGTGCCTGCGTCGCTCCCGTTTTTTTTTTTGGGTCTACTGGCCTTGTCCCACGTTGGTGTGGTTTACAGTGGATTTTCTCTTGGTTTTTGTCAAAACTTCTTATTTGGCAAGGATGATGTTGGGCCTTGTTGAGCTTTATGCTCATGGTTGGGGCTTGTTGGATGACCTGACCTGACCGTTTGGCATTGGCAGTTCACGGGCTGGACTGTTTTTGATGTTGGTTTGGGCTGTCTTGTTGACTTGTTGGTTTTGTTTGGTTCCTGCCATGTCATTGGCTTTGGGAGCCATGGGCCTTGTAGAGCGCCGCTCCTAGTTGGGTCTTGAGGCTCCAACCATCTTTGTATAGTTTTTCTCTTTTACGAATTTTGAGGGTATCCCTCCTTACTGCTTTCAAAAAAAAAAAAAGGAGAGATACCCTCAAATTATATAAAGAAAACTATACAAAAAGGTGGAGGCCCACAGGCCCAAACAGGAGCATAATGCTCTACAAAGGCCCAAGGCCACCTGTACCCGAGACAAACAAAACTAGGCCCAACAAATACTACAAAGTGAAGACCACAAAAGAGGCCCACGAAAGCCCAAAGAAAACAAGAGTGAACCACCCAACAAAGACCCCAAAAACGCCAGGCCACACATGACAGACAAGCCCAGCCCAACGCAATGAACCCACGCCCGTGCCATCTCTGCTGGCCCACAATCGAAGCGGGGTAGCGAAATACAAAATACAAAATGCAGGCCCACAAACCCACTTTAGCTCATCTTCAACCGCTGGCATGCCGAACAGTGCCATGCAGCGCTCAACGAGAACCTCACGGGCACCTTCCTGAATTTAGGAGGAAAGTCCTTGGCAGAGCCCATGCGATCCCCTCCAGCAACCTCAGGATCTAGTAGCTTCAAGCAAGACTGCATTAACAGATCTGTTGCAGTAACCCTCCTCGAAGGTTCACTTTTCCTCTCCTGCCAAATTCTTGAGATGATTCCAGTAAAGGTCCTGGGAGATATAGTTTGTGGATTTTGGGTCCAGCAAATGGTCGCCTCAAGAAGGGAATTCACCGACACCTCTAGCTTGAACCCCGCCAGGTCCCATACTTGGGAAGTGAATGGGCAAGACCACAGGAGGTGGTTCAGGGTTTCCTTCGCCGTTCCACACAGTATGCAGCGCGATACCACTATGATGCCTCTACGCTTCAATGCATCGTGAGTAGGTAAAGCTCGACGGATCACTCTCCAAGCGCAAAAAATGTGCCGGGGAAGGCCTCCAACGCCCTAAATCAACGCAGTCCAGTGTCTCCGCTCTACCCGAGGCCTGATGGCTTCCCAGGCAGTCGTGAAGGAAAATTGGCCTCTCATAGGTTCCCAGAGGATCACGTCTCGCCCCCCCCCCCCCACGATTGGCGTACCAAGAATGGCAGGCCAGAGCTCATGCATATCTAGCATGGTGGCTCGAGGTAGGCTCCAATTGCCTTCGACGATGAACTGGCTGGCAGGACAGGAGTCGTCGCAGTTCAGCTCCCACCGGAGACAAAGAACAGCGTGGGAAGGGATGCTCCTGGAGGATCCGGCGATCCACGGGTCAAGGAAGAAGAAGCTGTTCCTACCGTCGCCGATTCTGAAACGCATCAGTGGCCTAGCCACTTCCCTTGATCTAAGGATGCACCTCCATGCCCACGAAGCTGAGCTCGGGGGCGTCGAGCTCTAGATGGAGCGACGTTTTAGGTATTTCCTCCTCATCCACTTGACCCAGAGGGCATCAAGCTTCGTTTCCACTTCCCAGAGAAGTTTGAGAATGCCAACAAGGTTACAGTCATTGGTCTGCCGGATGCCAAGTCCCCCTTCCTCCTTTGGGAGACAAACCTCCTTCCAAGAAATGAAGGAACATCTGGAGGAGTCACGCCCAAACCAGAGGAATCTCATCATTTTCCTGTCAATCTTGCGGTGGATGCTAGCTGGAAGGGTGAATACTGGAGTCCAGTAGGTGTGAAGGGCGGAAAGAACAGAGCAGAAAAGTACCAGCCTGCCCGCGTAGGAGAGGAGGAAATACCTAAAAAGTCGGTTGCACACGATTGTCCACTGCACGTAGAAGTGGAGCGCAGTCCGCAGCAGATAAACGTTTGGTGGTCAATGGAAGACCAAGATAACTCACCGGAAAACCACCTTCAGGAATACCCAGGTGGGAGGAGATCCAGCGGCGATGCGAGACTGGCCCCCCAAAGAAGATGGAGCTCTTTTGATGGTTGAGTTCCAATCCTGAAAGGGAGGAAAAGTTGTCCAGTACGGCCCTCAGTCCTCTAGCATTCTGCTTGTCAGCCCTCAAGAAAATCATCAGGGCGTCGGCGAATGTGGGATATGGAGAGATCACCCTGCTCCATGGGGTGAAGCTCCCCCCTTGAGGCTGCAAACTTGAATAAATCCATCAGGATTTGCATTGCCACCACGATGAGATAGGGGGACAAAGGGTCTCCTTGGCGCAGTCTGTTGGCGGAATCGTACCACTCTATCCGGTGGCCATTGAGTGCTATAGAGAACCTGGCCACTCTATCCAAGGCAAAGAAGTGGTTACATCGTCTTTCCAATGATTTTGTAAAAGTTTTCTTGAATAAAGATTTTCTACATCATAAGACCCAACAACTTAGGAAAGAAATTAATGGATTCAAGCAAGTAGATTATGAACCATTTTGGAAATACCTAGAGAGGTTTAAAGATCTTTTAGCTCAATGCCCACACCATGGAGTCAAAAAGTGGAGATTGTGTCAAATTGTTTATGAAGGATTAACTTATTCTTCTAGGATATTGTTGGAGTCTATGTGAGAAGGGAATTTCATAGGAAAAAGTGAACAAGAGGCTTGGGCATTTTTAGAAGAGATAACTGAGAAAACAGTTTAGTGGGAAACCATTTGTGATACTGCTACACCTTCTAGAGACAACCTTGTAGTAGAAACATCCGTTGCTGATCAAACAAAAATAGCTGGCTTGATACATAGAATTGAAGCCCTTGAGTTTGTGCCCTTGTGAATCAAGTTTTTCAATCCAACCTTATTTTCACTAGATGCCAAGCATCTAATTATCTCATTGCAAAATGTCCATTGATAAGCCCAACAGTTAATGAACCTGAGCAAGCTAATGTGGCCTTTCAAAAGCAATGTCATGATCCATATGCCCCCACCTACAATCTTGGATGGAGGAACCATCCCAATTTTTCATGGACCTAAGCATCACATCAAATTAGGCCCAATCTGAATCAAATAGGTCCTAATTAGCCTAGACCTTATTACAATCAGGGTCCACAAGTCAATCCACCTTTTCAACCACCAAGCTTTGAAGATAAAAAGATAAATTCTTTAGAAAAGAGTCTAGAGACATTTGTTAAGGCCACACACAATTTCATGAGTTCCATAGGTCAATATTTTACAGCTAATACCCAAGTCATAGCTCGTTTAGAGATGTAGATGGGTCAACTAGCAACCACTATAGGAGAGAGGGAGAAAGGAAAGTTTCCAAGACAACCTGAGGTGAACCCAAAGGGCCAAAATCCAAATCTATCCCAACAGACCCATCAGGTTAATATGCTTAATGATCTCCAAACAGAAACACTAAACTCAGTCATCTCTCTAAGATCTGGAAAACATGTTAAGAACTATCTTATCATGCCTGATTTGACTTCAAAGGATCAACCATCTAACTCAAGCCCCAATTATCAACCCATTCCAAGTCAGTCTAAAGAGCCCTTAGTTTTTACGATAGCGTTTGGAAGCGTTTTCTTACACAAGCTTATTGTGTTACACTCTTATTGTCCAAAAAGCATTTACAAATAAGCCAACTTATCGAACTTTTCCAAAAAAGCTGTTTGTAGTATTTTAGTTCATTTTAAGCTATTGAGGTAACTTTTAGAAAAGCTAATGGGTGTTAGCTTTTTGAAAAGCTATGAATATTAACTATAGTTTTTCCAATGATATCCTTAGAAGTTGATTTTAATTACAACATGAATTAAGTCAATGATGACGACGACGGTAGCGGCGACGATAACGATGGTAGTGCTGGCAAATGACAATGGTGGTGGCCAACGATGATGGTGGTGGTCAACGACGGTATTGGTGGTGGTGGCTGGCGACGGCGGTAATGGTGGTGGTCGACTACTGATGGTGGCCAGTGATTGTGGTGGCGACGGTGGTGGTGGTCAGTGGCAGCAATAATGGTTGACAACGACGTTTGTGGCAAATGCGGTGGGCAATAGTGGCGGTGGTGGTGGCCGACAACAATAGTGATGGTCGATGGTGATGGTGGTGGTTGATGGTGATGATGTTGGTGGCCGACGATGACGCAACGACGAGTGGGCGGTGATAGTGGTGGTGATTGAAGGCGACAGTGGTGGAGGTGGTTGATGGTAGCGATGGTGGTGGCCGACGGCGGTAGTGGCCAATGGCAACGGATGGCGATGATGCGATGTCGAGTGGGCGACAGTTGGCAGCAATGGCAAAGGCAATGTAGTCCTTTGATTAACTCATATGTGCTTATTGGACATACAAACCAAACATGCTTTTCTTTGCCTTGATAAAAGCTACAAAAAGTATAGCTTAACAAAAAGCCAACTTCTCTCAATAAACTGTGTAAGAAAAAGCATTTCCAAACACAACCTAAGTTAACTCAACCCATTTAGCCAAAATGGACTTTGATTGGGATTGGTAGTGCGAGAAGAGCTTCGACAAGTTTTTTTTTTTTTGCCAGAAGTAAGGAGGGCGGCCCTCAAAATATATTAAATGTAAAATATGAACAAAAACTGTGGGCTCCAAAAAAACCCAAGCAGAAGCAAATGTTTACAAAGGCCCATGGAATCGTAACAGGCTAAGGCCCCCAAACAGACCAGCCCAAGTGCAACAGAAGGCCCCCCAATGGGCTAAGCCCGATTACAGAGCAAACAAGCACAGTCCCCACAGATCAAAATAGTGCCATGCAGCCCGTGGATTCCCTTCCCAGCAATGAAAGGACCATCTACATACCCACTCGCCTGCAGAGGCAATCTACTCCAAGCGGAGTGTAGTCTTGTTGGAAGCTGCGTTTATTTCGTTCAGTCCAAAGACAAGCCACCACTTCAGTGAAGACCACAGAGACACGGTGTTTCTCCAGAGTTTCTGCCGCAGATTCTCCAGCTTAATGAGAAATCTGAAGGTGGGGTTGCCAAGACGAGAGCAGCGCCAGTTCTCCTGGACAAAGCTCAGGAAAGCAGGGTGCAAACAAGTTGAGGGCTTGTCTAGTCGCAACCATAGTTTTGACTTTGCCACTAGGAGTGGTGGTTTCACCGTCTACAGTGACGCTTGTGGGACTAGCTTGGGGTGTGTTCTAATGCAGCACGACAGGGTTGTGTCGTATGCCTCATACCAACTAAAGGGCCATGAGAAGAATAGAAAAATAAACATATCCACAGGGCACAAAAGAAAAAATGGAGACAGAAGTCGAAGACAGAAGCTAGCCCTAAATGAGAGAGGTAAGTAGGTCAACTCTACCCCTATCACATACCTTGGAGCGAAGTCGAAGCAAGCATCCAAAGAATTCAAATGACCAAAGGGACTACAGCGGGCCTTCAAATCAAGGGTTAGAGCGGGCCTACAAGCCTAAAAGGGAGAAAAGAAATGAGTCAAAAATTTAAAAGTTGGTTAAGTCCCCAAGAGTTTGACACGGAGCCTAACCTACTAAATTACCCATTCTAGAGAGCCACCAACAACCTAGAAGTCCGGGTAGTGTCTTGTGAATCGAGGTCTTCCCCTCTTCTCAT
The DNA here is from genome assembly GCA_024699735.1 of Posidonia australis. Classification (NCBI taxonomy): domain Eukaryota; kingdom Viridiplantae; phylum Streptophyta; class Magnoliopsida; order Alismatales; family Posidoniaceae; genus Posidonia; species Posidonia australis. The sequence continues at coordinate 16,264 of JAMKQA010004193.1, read as the reverse complement.
AATAGGCATTATTAGCATTCCAAAATCCTGAGGGTGATATAACATGACACTACCATTCCTGCATTTATTATCATTCTTTCACTTTGCAAAATCTAGCAAAGGTTACTGTACACCAGGGGCATGCAAGTTGCCTTTATGGTGACAACCTCCTTCGTCAATTAAGGAGATGTCAGCTACTCTTTGGCTAAAGATCTAGTAAAGGAATACTGGAGTGAACCTAGAGGAGAAAAAAAGGGATTTTTCTAGAGTGAGAAGGTCTTCCTTCTCTCTAGAAGCATTTTCCCTTTTCTGTTGCTGGCAGGACATTTCGAATTTTGAACTGGGCTGACATGGACAGCTTTGCACCGTTTTGTCCCCATTGATCTGGATTACCGTGATGGATTAGTGCACGTGTCCCCTCGTTGATGAGACATGTCATCCTCTAATCCATTCGCATCCTTTAATTCCCTGTCGACGTGCACCTCAGGGGACTTCCTACTAGATGCCCTCCTTGTTGCAACTGAGGTGGAGCTAGAGAATGGCCGGGAATACCGCATCGAGCATCTTCCTTCCTTTATGTTTGGAGGGAGGTGGGGTACATCTGCTCGTGGCCGCAGTGGCCATGGCTCAACGCCCCAACGCCATCGCCAGCATTCACGCTCTCGTTAGCCAATTAGGGAGCGGTCTCAGTTGCGCTCTATGCTCATAGAACCCTCTGGAGTTGGAGTCGTGGAGAAGCTGGTCTCATGGGCGGACCGCTGCGCGGGCACAAGAAGGGACAATGGTAGGACACTTAGCTTCTTTGCCCCTGCCAACAAAAATGGAGTTAGGGTAGCTGTCTGCCCTTCGGAGGAGGTCGAGAAGGCGGCTTCCAACTGGGATAGAGTACTTATAGGGTACTTCTTAGGACTTAACTGTTTGTCTCTGCCTTGGCTAAGCATTTCAAGTGAGTGTGGGCGATGTCTGGGGAATTGTAGATCCTCTCTCAAGGCAATGGTTTTTTGCTCTTCAAATTCTCTAATGATCAAGACTTGGAACACGCCCTGGAGGGCGGGCCGTGGTTTGTAAGAGGGAAACCACTGGTGCTCCGGTGGTGGACTATCGACTCGTACTTTGAGAAAGAGAAGCTAACTAGCCTGTCGATTTGGGTGAGGTTCCCTAAGCTGTCACTCCGTTTCTTGTCCCCTTCCCTTATCAGTCGTGCGGCGAGTACCTTGGGGATGCCCCTCTACATGGATGAGGCCATGGCAACTGGATCCAGGGTGGATTATGCACGAGTCTGTATTGAAATTGAAGCCAACTTCAGCTTCCCCTCCCACACTTACATGGAGGTTAATGGCATTTTAGAGGAGATCATCGTGGTATATGACTGGATTCCTAAGCACTGTGTGGAGTGCCACTCCTTTGGGCACGACCAGGGGGCCTGTGTGACACAACAACAGACTCAGAGCTTGGATGTGGCGCCTGCAGTGCCTGTGGACAGTTCTGGGGCGGAGAAGGCTGGGACGGCTCCTGGAAGCACGTCTTCTTCCCCTTCTCCTGTCCTTTCCCTGTCTACTGAGCATAGGACCATGCCCCCTGCACCTCAATGGAACCAGGACCTGTCACACCGGGGACTGATGCAGAGCATCAAGACGCTGGGGAGTTAACATCCCCTAAGGTGTCTGGTCGTTGTTGCTCTTCTCGGGGTTCTCCATCATGGAGGAATGGACGCAAATACAGGAACACGCCACATGTCAAGAAGTCGTCTGCTATTGAGGGAGGAAGCTGCTCCAATGCCTTTGAGGCCCTTGATGCACCCGAAATCGATGTTGAAACCTTGGTCCTCAAAGCCCGACAGACTTGGAAGACTGCTCATCCAAGGCTCCTAGGAACGGCTAGTAGAGAATTGCCGTTGGAGAAGGCAAGATCGTTGGAGCACCCTCCAAGATGACGCCAAATGTTGATCCTCTGTTGGAATGTGCGGGGCTTGAATGATGGCGGCAAGCTCCGAGCAATCAGGGATTTCACACATCGTCACAACTGTGATATTATATGTCTTCTGGAGCATAAGTAGAAGCTCGGGGTTGAGGGGATCTGCAGGAGACACTGGAACTCCTATGGAGTTATGGAGAACTTGCATTTGGATCATGTTGGCCGCATATTGATTCTTTGGAACAAGGAGACTGTTCGACTCTCGTTGTTGGCTCAATCGAGCCAATTCATGCAGTTAGAAATCTCTGTCTCTCCTCTTCCTCGCTTTGTGCTCTCTGTCGTTTATGCAACAAATGATTTAGCCTCTCGGAGATCCCTTTGGGCCAGCCTTCTCTCCCACACACCCTCGCTGCCTTGGTTGCTGGTGGGAGACTTCAATTGTATTCAGAGTGATCTTGAGAATTCTGGAGGTGGTCGCTGCTGCCAGGCTGCAATGGATGAGTTTAATAGGTTCATTAACGAGGCAGCACTTTTGGAGATGCCTACTTCTGGGGAGGCCTTCACCTGGAGCAATATGCAACAGGCCAATCCCATCTCTTGTAGGTTGGACCGCTTGCTGATCTCCATGGAGTTCTTGGATGCGTTTGCCAACTGCAATACCTTTGCTGGACTAAGACATTTGAGCGACCACTAGTCACTGTTGATCTCTCTCGTGAATGAGGCTGGGAGGTCCCGCCACTTTTTCAGATTCTACAACCATTGGACCTCTCACCCGGATTTCCTGGCTATGGTGGCTGATTCTTGGAGACTCCATAGTGGTGGGAATCCCACACTCAGATTTACTAAGAAGCTTGAGCGCCTCCGGCGGCACCTTTGGGGTGGGCTCACTGAACATTTCGACGCATCCCAGAGCGAATCGTCACCTGTGAGGCCTCTCTCAGATCGGTTCAGGAGAAGCTGAGATCGAACCCGAACTCCTCTATCTACCTTCAGGTGGAGTGCAACTATCGCAAGCAGCTGAAAGAGTTATATTGGCGGGAAGAGATGCGGGCTTGGCAGCAATCCAGGATCCGATGGCTTCGTGAAGGGGATGCTTCCACGCTTCCATTAGGGCCCATAGGGTGCGCAACTCCATCAGGAGTATCACAGTGGATGGGGTCTCTATTGAGGACAACTCCTCTATTGCTAGCCTATTTGCACAGCGGTTCTGCTCTATCCTCAATTGCCAATTTGTGAGGTCCCCCATTCCCCACTCCCTTCCTTGCAGGCGCATCCCTGTTGATGCTTGTTCCCCCCTCTGCTCCCTGGCAACTGAGGAGGAACTCAAGGACACTATCAGCTAGCTTAACCCCAATAGGGCCCCGGGTGAGGACGGTTTCGACAGGCACTTCTTCCGTCATGCCTGGCCGATCATTTCTGGAGATCTCCTCGAGGCAATCAATAATTTCCTCCATTCGAGCAAATTGTTGAAGAAACCAATTGCATCTGGAGTGACCTTGAGAAGCTCGGTGGAGGATGTAGCTGTCAGGCCGCTATGGAGGATTTCAATGGCTTCGTCAATGCAGCTGCTCTTATTGAGATGCCCACGACTGGAGAGGCATACACCTGGTGCAACTTGTAGCCTGCTAACCCCATTTCTAGCAGGTTGGATTGCTCTTTGATTTCTATGGAGTTCCTAGACGCTTTTGCTAACTACAACACCTTTGTTAGCCTGTGGCACGTGAGTGACCACTCTCCGCTGATGATATCCCTCCTGGGCAAGACAGGAAAGCCTCGTAGCTTCTTCAAATTCTTCAACCATTGGACGAGCCACCTTGACTTTCTCATGGTTATTGCGGACTCTTGGCAAATCCAGTGCGGCGGGAATCCCACGTTCAGGTTCCTTAAGAAACTGGAGCACCTACGTTGACGTCTGCGGAGTTGGGCGCAGCGCACTTTTTTTTTTGCCAAGAGTAAGGAGGGAGACCCTCAAATTATATAAAAAGGAAAAATGTATAAGAAAAGGGCGCACCACACTTTTAGGAATATTCTAGAGAGGATCTCCTCCTGTGAGGCCTCCCTGACTTCGATACAAGAGAAGCTTCGCCTGGACCCGTGCTCCTCTGCTTACCTTCAAGCAGAACACAACTACCAGGTTCAGCTAAAGGACTTATACTAGAGGGAGGAGATGCGGGCTTGGCAGCAGTCCAGGATTCGATGGCTGCGGGAGGGGGATGCCAACACTGCCTTCTTCCACGCCTCCACCAAAGTGTGCCGGGCGCGTAATTGCATCCGCAGTATCACCACTAAGAGAGGAACCATCGTGGATAACTCGACAATTGCCCTCCTCTTTGCTCAAAGGTTCCACTCACTTTTCAATGCTCACCACACCAGGAGCCCATTCCCCAGCTCTCTTCCTAGTAGGGTGATCTCTGAGGAGGCTCGCAGCTGCATCTGCACCTTGGCGTCTATGAAGGAACTCGATACGGCCATCGAAGTCTACATCCCAACTGTGCTCCGGGTGAGGATGTCTTCAACGATCACTTCTACCATCGGGCTTGGGCAGTCATCTCCAAGGACTTGTTGGAAGCGGTCAACAATTTTCTCTACTCGAGCAGGCTACTGAAACAGCTCAATCGAACGATGCTCTGCCTCATCCCGAAATCAGGGGTGCCCAAATCGCTCGATGACTTCCGCCCCATTGCTCTCTGCAATGTCGCCTATAAGATCATCTCTAAGATTCTAGCGAATAGGTTGCGCTCACTGCTTCCTAATCTCATTGATCCCAATCAGGTGGCCTTTTTCGGAGGAAGAAGAATCAGCGACACCATCCTCCTCGCGCATGAACTCTTCCACAGCCTTCATACGTCGCGGAGGAAGGGGTATATGTGTGTCAAAATTGATCTCTGGAAAGCTGTTGACACAATATAGAGCCCTTTCATCTGTGATGCTCTGCAACATTTTGGGTTCCCTGCCAAATGGACTCGATGGGTCGCTGAGTGCATGAATTACAGGTACTCTATTATCACCAACGGTGAGATGTCTGGGTGGTTCTCTACTACTAATGGGCTGCGTCAGGGTGATCCTCTGTCGTCGCTCCTCTTCGTGATAGCTTTGCAAATATTGAGCGATTTTTTCAAGCACGCGCGCCTCTAGGGGTGAGCTAGAGCCAATGCGGTTGGGGGACATTGTAACCTCTCATGTCTTCTTCGCCGACGATCTGATGGTCTTCCTGTGGGCCGATAAGCGAAACGTTCGAGGCTTAAAGGGGATCCTCGAATCCTTCTCCTCTGTCTCTGGACTGGCACTTAATTGCTAAAAGAGCTCCTTATACTTCGGAGGGCCAGTACCGCATCGGCGATGGATCTCTAGCCACTTGGGTATCCCTGAGGGCACATTTCTGGTGAAGTATCTTGGCTTGCCGTTAACCACCAAGTGACTCTCTGTGGTGGACTGTGCCCCACTCCTGCACGCTATGGACAACCGCCTCCAATCATGGAAAGCAAGACTTCTCTCATACGTTGGCAGACTGGTCCTCATTCGCTCGGTTCTCGCAGCACTTCACCTCTACTGGACCTCGATGTTTGCTCTTCCGGTGAGTATTCACCGCGATCTTGATAGGAGACTGATGCGTTTCTTTTTTTTGTCAACGGTAAGGAGGGCATTCCTCGAAATATATTAAAAAGAAAGAACTGTACAAAATTAAGAGAGTGGGCACCAGATTCCCAACTACAAGCCAAAGCTTACAAGGCCACAAGATCACCAAACGGACACAGCCATCCTAACTGACTCAACCCAAAAGACTCAGCCCAGCAAAGCAAGTGCAAGACCCAACAGACCAAAAAGGCACAAGGACACCCAATTCAAACCGCGAAGGGCAAAACCAAAACAAAAGAACAAGGCGCACTCCAACCAGGCCGAAAGTCAGCCCGTCGCAGAAGCACACCATGAATGCCTGAAGCAGCCACGTTAGCAAACAGTGCCCCAGTGCCTCAGCCCCTACGTGAACGACGACAGCGCCGGTGCAACAACGAATAGACTCCCCCATAAAAAGGAGTCAGTGCACCAAAATAGCCCCAGCATCAACACACCTTCATCCACAATAGCATGCGGAATTAACCACGGGTGGAAATAGAAAGAATCCCCCCTACGGAGCACAGGGAGTAGCCTTCCTCATGCATCCTCAGATTCCGCTCCCGCCAGATGCCATAGATGATACTAGTGAAAACCCTCGCAATCGACGACCGCCCCTCACCACTAGCAACGTGGTTCCAACGGGACAACACACCACAGAAGATGTCCTCCGGTGAGTCCCTACCAAAGCCACCCAAGAACCAGACGTGGGAGGAGACAGGGCAGGACCACAAGATGTGGTCAATGGTTTCCTCCACCTCTCTACATAGAATACAACGAGAGATGATCACAATGCCTCGACGTTTCAGAGCATCGTGGGTGGGGAGGCCCTGTCGGAGAGCACGCCAGGTGCAAAAGGAGTGACGGGGAATAGCACGCTTGCACCAGACCAGAGCAGACTAGTTGATCTTCTCAGCCCAGGGCCTAATAGCATCCCAAGCTGACCTGTAAGAGAACCGACCCCCTGAAGGGGACCAGGTGATCACGTCGCAGCCCCCCAAGATGGGGGTGCTATGAATTGCATGCCAGAGGTCGTGCATGTCTAGAGTGTTGGCACGGGGAAGACACCATCTTCCATCAACAACGAATTGGCTGACCAAGCAGGAGTCGTCACAGTTCAGCTTAGAGCATAATCGATGCACCACCTGCGGAGGGATACCGCCAGAGAAACCAGGGATCCATGGGTCAAGGAAGAAGAAGCTGTTAGCTCCATCCCCGATGCGGTATTGAAGCAGCGGCCTGGCCATCTCCCTCATACGGAAAATACCCCTCCACGCCCACGAAGCAGACTTTGGCAATCTTGTGCACCAGATGGAGTGTCCCATGAGATACTTGAGCCTCATCCACTTGACCCAGAGCACATCAAGGTTCGTTTCAACCTCCCAGAAGAGCTTAAGGAGCCCAACGGAGTTGCAGTCTCTCACCCGACGAATGCCCAGACCACCTTCCTCCTTCGGAAGGCAGACATCCTGCTAGGATATGAAGGCACAAAAAGTAGCCCCATGCCCAGTCCACAAGAATCGCATCATTCGATGATCAAGCTCACGGTGGATACTGGCTAGGAGAGAGAAGATGGATGTCCAGTAGACGTGGATAGCGGAAATAACAGAGAGGATGAGAACGAGCCTGCCCACACAGGAAAGAAACTTAGCCTTCCAGGCCTGGAGCCGCCTGTCCATAGCCTGTAGAAGAGGAGCCAGTCGGTGGCAGAGAGTCGCTTGACAGTTAAACGCAACCCCAAGTATTTCATCGGGAGGTCACCCTCTGGGATACCAAGATGGGAGACAATCCACCAGTGACGGGCAACAGGGCCTCCAAAGATGACGGAGCTCTTTTCGTGGTTAAAGGACAGCCCTGAGATAGAGGAGAAGTAGCTCAGAAGCGACTTCAGCCCACGCGCATTCTTCCTGTCTGCCCGGAGGAAGAGCATGAGGTCGTCGGCGAAGACAATGTGGGATACAGAGAGCCCCCTAGTTCCATAGGGTTAAGCTCACCCCTGGAAGAAGCTTGTTTGAGTATGTCGAACAGAACCTGCATCACCATGACAAATAGTTATGGGGAGATGGGGTCACGCTGATGAACTCCAGTAGCTGAGGCCATCCAAGTTGACCGCGAGCCATTGGTGACAGTGGCAAAGTCATACTGCATGCATGCCGCAACCCACTTGACCCACCGATCAGGGAATTTCGCGCGGTGGAAGGCATCACAGATGAAAGGCCTGTCGATCGAGTCGAAGGCCTTTCGAAGATTGAGTTTGATACACATATAGGCCCTGCCACAAGGGGTGTGCATACTGTGACACAGCTCATGTGCCAGGAGGATGGAATCCCTGATCCATCTACCACGAACAAAGGCAGCCTCGTTCGGGTCGATGATGCTAGGGAGTAAGGCCTTCAGACAGTTCACTAGGACCTTAGAGTTGAGCTTGTAGAGGATGTTGCAAAGCGCAATAGGTCTAAAGTCATCCATGGAGTCGGGGATGTGCTTCTTCGGGACAAGATAGAGTAATGTGCGATTAACACACCGCAGCAACTTTCCCGATAAAAGAAAGCTGTTAACCGCAACCAGAAGATCATCAAAGATGAGAGGCCAAGCACGACGATAGAAATGGCCATTGAAGCTATCCACACCGAGGACACGGTTGGGGTTAAGCTGTGAGACTACCACTTTGAGCTCCTCCATAGACGCCAAAGAGCAAAGGGTACTATGAGCCTCCCCAGGGATGACTCTGCTAGCCAGGGCGTGAGGAAACGGATCACGCACCCCCTAGGAATTGAAGAGAGCACAGAACTTCTGAGCGAAAAGTTGGGAGATTTGCAGCAGGTCGACAATAGGGTGCCCATCGACATTGATACAATGGATAAGGTTCCGCGCCCGATGTGCTTTGGTGGTAGCATGGAAGAACGCCGTGTTGGCGTCCCCTTCTCTCAACCAACGGACCCTAGAGTGTTGCCATTCCACCATTTCCTCCCTCCAGTATAGCTCCCTAAGCTGGTGACGATAATTGCGTTCAGCTTGGAGGAATACCGAAGAACAAGGGTCCAGATGCAACTTTTCCTAGATAGATTTGAGGGAGGCCTCACACGATCTGATGCGCTCCTGAATGCTCCTAAATGTTTGGGAGGCCCAAGTACGGAGTCGGCGACTGAGAGTGGCCAGCTTGTGGATGAACTGGAGAATTGGGTTCCTGCACCCCTGAAGGCTCCAGCAATCCGCAACAACCAAGGGAAAATCGGGGTGTTGAGTCCAGTGATTGTAGAATCTGAAGTAGGGTTGAGGCTTCCTAGTACACCGCGAGATAGTGATCGTCAGGGGCGAGTGATCACTAAGGTGCCGTAGCCCCACCGCAGTGTGGCAATTGGCAAACTCATCAAGAAAAGTAGGGGAGATGAGGGATCGATCCAGCCTACAAGCGATGTGATTAGAGCTCTGCATGTTACTCCAGGTGAAGGATTCACCTTTGTTGGACATTTCCAACAGAGAATTCGCATGGATGAAGGAGTTGAAGTCATCCATGGCAGTCGGAGAAAGGCGGCCACTAGACTTTTCATGGTTGTACCGTATGCAATTGAAGTCCCCCATTAACATCAAGGGCAGTGAAGGACTGAGCACGGTGAGATCAACCCATAAGAGTCTACGAGTGCTCGGATCGTTGGCCGCATAAACCACAGTAAGAGCGAACCTCTGGTGGAACGGAGGGGTTGACCACCATGTGGATGAACTGGGCAGATTACGCCAGCAAGGAGACGTGAAACCTCTCCTTATTCCAAAGAATAAGAATGCGACCCAAGGTATCAAAGGGCAGGTTGTCGTGAGATTCAAAGGAGCTCCAGTGACGCTTGCTGATTCGCGCAATGTCGCGCCTCAACTTGTGCTCCAACAGACAGATGATGTCAAAGTGGGAATGGCTGGTGAATTCTTTGAGCGCGCGGAGCTTGCCACCATCATTCAGGCCCCGCACGTTCCAACACAAAATCGACATAGCAGCTACCCAGGAGGTCGCGCTAGTGGGCCTGCTAAGTCAGGCGAGAGGTCCCTACTAGACGTGCCAAGGATGTGCAGATGCACCATTTTCCGTGTTTGTTGGGCCTTGAGGATCAGTGCCTCAATGTCAACCTCAGGGGAATCTAGTACCCCAAACGCATTGGAACAACGCTTACTATCCACCACCAGCTTCCTGACGTGCGGGGTGTAGACGTATGCCGATCCTTTCTTCTGGTGTGCAGTGGTAGAGCCTCTAGGTGAGACTGGGCTCCTCACAGACTTGGAGCCCCCCAGTGCAACAACGTTCCCCTGGGTAGCAGGTACTTCAGATCGTGCCTGGTCAGTGGTTGGAGCCTGAATCTTAGCAGACAGAACATCGACCCGAATCCAGGAGCCACCCCGGCCTTCTCCACGGCCAGTCTATTCGTCTGCTCAGGGGCCTCCCCTCCTGCGCCATTATTAGGCCTCGGGTTCACACAGGTCCCATGATCATGGCCAAAGGAGCTGCACACCCCACAGGGTTTAGGAACCCACTTATACGCTACCTGAATCTCCTCCAGAGCGTCGTTAATCTCCATGTGAGTGGACTGAGGGAAAGTGAATGAAGTATCAATTTCAACACAGACCCGAGCAAAGTCGACCCTTGTGCCAAAAGTAGTGGCGTCGTCCATGTATAGTGGCATCCCCAGCATGCTAGCCGCCTAACCAATCAGCGGAGGGGACCAAAATCTGAGTGGTAGTTCAGGGAATTTGATCTAGATGGGCAGGGAAGTAAGCTTTTTTTTTGCCAAGAGTAAGGAGACCCTCAAATATATAAAAGGAAAATATGTACAAGAGAGGTGGGTATGAAGAGACTCAATCCCACGCCAAAGCAATACAAAGGCCCAAGGCCCCCATTTGGGCTAAGCCCAACAGTAGAAGACTAAACCAAAAACTGGTAAAAGGCCCTACAACAAGCCCAATACCCATCCATATAGCATCGTCCACCTCGGAGTCAGCCCAACAGACGGCACCAGGCACAGTACAACCCGGAATGGTCCGAGTGCAACGCCCGCACGGCCCTCCCCCTAGCAGAAGCAAATGACCTGCCAACGTCGACTCCATCACCAGCGCCAAGCACAGTACCATGCAAAAACATAGCCGCCAACGATCCCAGAGACAAAGACTCCAGAACCCGGAAGAAGAAGCCCGCGAGCAACAGTGAACCTGCGGAACCACCAGCAACCCCAAGACCCCCGACCGATACCCTAGTGAGAAACGCCAGTAGCCTCATGAAAGGCTTCCACAGTAGTCCTGGGGCGATAACCATCCTCAAGCGAGCAGTTATTCCGTTCATCCCAGACCCTGGCAATGATACCTGTGATTAGTTTGGAAGCCCAAGCACGTCCGACCTGCAAAGGGTGAAGGGACCAGTCAGTGATTGCGGCTAAGAGGGAGTTGACAGAGGCCTCGATACTGAAGCCAGTCAAGTTCCAGATGAGGGTCGTAAAGGGGCAGTGCCAGAATAGATGATCCAGCGTCTCTTTTGCGTCTGCACACAAAATACATCTAGAAACCAATGCAATGCCTCTACGACGAAGGGCGTCGTGGGTAGGGAGTGCGCAGCGGATTGCCCTCCAAGTGCAGAGAGCGTGACGGGGGCCAGCTGCAGAGTCCCAGATGAGCTCAGCCCAAGCGCGGTGCTCCCTTCGAGGCCTGATAGAGTCCCAGGCAGACTGGGATGAGAAAAGGCGACCGGAGGGCCCCAGTTGATGACGTCTTGATTACCCAAGATCGGCGTGGCAAGGATAGAGGGCCATGTGTCATGCATATCAAGCGTTATGGGTCGCGGGAGATTCCAGCGTCCGTTGTTGATGAAGTGACTAACAGGGCACGCGATGTCGCACTCCAACTCCTGCCTGAGTCGATGGGCCACTTGAGGGTGTAAGACCCGAGCGGGACTGTCAATCCACGGGTCCAGGAAAAAGAAGGTGTTCCTCCCATTGCCTATAGAGTATCTCAACAGCGGTCGGGCAACGTTTCGGAGCCTGAAGATGCAACGCCATGCCCAGGAAGCAGAGTTCGGCGGACGCGCGTTCCAGATAGAGCGGTCTTTTAGGTACTTCCTCCTCATCCATTTGACCCACAGGGCGTCAGGCTTGGTTTCGAACTCCCACAGCAGCTTGAGGATACCAGCATTGTTGGAGTCAGTCGTCCTGCGGATGCCAAGACCCCCTTCAATCTTAGGCAGACACACCTCCTTCCAGGAAATGAAGGAGCACCTGGAGGACTCGTGCCCAAACCAGAGGAAATGCATAAATTTCTTGTCGAGCTCGCGATGGATACTCGCAAGAAGGGAGAACACGGACGTCCAGTGAATATGCAGAGTAGAGAGCACCGAACGGATAAGGACAAGCCGTCTCGCATAGTAGAGCAGCTTGGCCTTCCATGCTTGGAGGCAGTTGTCAACAGCGCACAGGAGAGGAGCATAGTTGAAGGCCGAGAGTTGTTTTGTTGTGAGCGGAAGACCCAGATAACACACTGGAAAGGAGCCTTCAGGAATGTTCAGATGCTGTGAAATCCATCTGCGATGCGGCACAGGCCCCCCGAAGAATATTAAACTCTTCTATCGGTTTAGGTGCATCCCGGAAGAAAAGGAGAAGGCCTCCAGAACCCTACTTAATCCCCGAGAGTTGCGTTTGTTAGCCCTCAAGAACACCATCATCATCAGCTAATATAACATGCGAGACGGCCAAATCCCCCAATGTCATCGGCTCAAGTTCGCCCAAAGAGACGACCCGTGTGAATAAGGCAGTTAGAATTTGCATGCCCAGTACAAAAAGGGGTGGCGATAGAGAATCCCCCTGGCGGAGGCCATTGGCAGTCGCAGCTCAGTCGGACCTATCGCCGTTGATTGAGATGGATAAGTGGTAGTTCATGCATTCTGCGAGTGTCAGGGAAGCCAAAATGCTGCAACGCATCACAAATGAAGGGTCGTTGGATTGTATCGAACGCCTTCCTGAGATGGATCTTGACACACATAAAGCCTTTTCGCCGTGACGTATGAAGGCTGTGACACAGTTCGTGAGCAAGAAGAATGGCGTCGCTGATCTGTTTGCCCCCAATAAATGTAGCCTGATTCTGGTCGATGAGACAGGGTAGCAACTGTCTCATTCTGTTGGCCAGAAGCTTGGAGATAATTTTGTAGAGAATGTTACACAGTGCAATGGGACAGTAGTCATCCAGCGAGTTGGGAACCGTTGTCTTTGGGATGAGGCACATAAGGGTCCTGTTGAACCTCCTCAGTAGCCTGCCAGACCTGAGAAAGTTGTTCACCGCGTCGAGGAGATCGTCAGCGATGACAGGCCAAGCTTGACAGTAGAAGTGGCTGTTGAAGCCATCGTCGCCCAGGGCCCCGTTTGGGTTCATGCTACTGATGGACGAATTGAGCTCGTCCCTCGAAGCTAGAGAGCAGAGGGCGGAGCACTCTGCATCAGAAAGCTGCCTGCTTGGAAAGGAGGGAATTGGCCTCCTAACGTGATGAGTGTTGAAAAGTGAATTAAACCGCTGGACGAAAAGAGAGCCAATCGTCGCAGCATCCTCGATCAAGTAAGCTTTTCCTTCTCAAATTTAGAGTCAATGGACCATCTTCGAAGCACAAGAGGCTTTCCTTTGATAAATCAAGGCCCGCCTTCCAAGGCTTGCTCAAGATCCTGATCCTCAGAGAATTTGAAGAGGAGGAAGCCATTACCGTGAGAGAGGACCTGTAGATTCCCTTTCATCATCCAGACACGCTTGAAGTGTTTAGCAAGCATGGGCATGTACGACTTGAGTCTGATGAAATATCCCATCAGCACTCTGTCCCAGTTTGCAGTCGCTTCCTTGACTTCCTCAGGCGGGTAGACGGCCACAGTGAGGCCATCCCGAACCTCCGGGGGGAAGAAGCAAAGTGTCCTGGGGTTGTTCTGCTTTGTGCCCGAGCACATTTCTGCCCAGGTAGTAGGTATCTCAGAAACCAAAGCGTTCTGAGTAGTTCCAGCAGTCTCTGGCCGCTTGGAGCGCAATCTGGACCTTCCATCCAGCAGCTGTTGAGAACATGATCGGACTGATGCATTTCCTTTGGTTCGAGCATGACTCCTCCAGATGCTCTTTCATCTCATGGAAGGATGTCTGCCTCCCAAAGGAGGAGGGGGGCTTGGGATTCGCCTGACGGCCGATTCCAACACTACTGGCATCCTTAAACTTCTCTGGGAAGTGGAGACTAAGCTCAAGGCCCTTTGGGTCAAATGGATGAGAAAGAAGTACCTCAAGGATAGATCAATCTGCAGCTCGCGACCTCTGAATTCTACCTCTTGGGCATGGAGATGCATCTTCAGGCTGCGGGACGTCGCACAGCCGCTGATGAGCTATAGGATCGGTGATGGTAGGAATACACATTTCTTCCTTGATCCATGGCTTACCAGCCCTTCTCGAAGCATTCCTACTCAGATCGCTCAGCGTCTTCGGTTGGAACTGGGCTACGAGACCTCTTCTCCAGTTAGCAGGTTCATAGTCGACGGCTGCTGGAGACTCCCGAGACCCACCACGATGGACATGCACGACCTCTGGCCCTTGATCCATGTAACGCCTATTGTGGGAGGAGCAGATGTGATCAGCTGGGAGCCTACCGAGGACCGGTTCTCCTATCAATCTGCTTGGGTTGCCATCAGACCACGAGCAGAGGTTTGTCGCTGGACTGTGCTTATCTGGGACCCTGGTGCAACCCCCCGTCACGCTCTCTGTGCCTGGAGGGCAATCTGCCGTGGCCTCTCCACCCACGACGCTCTCAAACACAGGGGCATCACGCTGGTTTCACGTTGTATCCTTTGTCAGACCACTGAGGAAACTCTAAATCATCTCCTCTAGCTCTTCCCATTCACCGCCTGTGTCTGGGACCTTGCAGGTTTCCGGGCTGATGCATCAATGACCTCTTTCTTGGCAGCGATCAACTACTGGGCCTTGCATCCCAAGGGGGAGAACCGCGCTCGTGTGTCCAGGGTCCTCACTGGAATGATTGCTCGAATCTGGGAAGAATGGAACAAGCGTACCCACAAGGTGGACTATCACCCACGATCAACAGCAGAGGTGATGCACTTAACTTTGAACAGCTAGTGGTTTGGGAGCCACTCACCCATAGTGATGCATGGTGCTGTTCATGCAAGTTGGACACTAATCATGGCTGGTCAGTGTTCGTGAGGGTAGTCTGTTCATTGCTCGTGGCTGGTGGATACTTTTCACAAGCAACATTTTTTCTCTGAAGCCTTTTTTTTTGCCAAGAGTAAGGAGGGAGGCCCTCAATATATAAAAAGGTAAAATTTGTACAAAAATGGAAGGGGCCAACAGGGCCCAACGGAGAGCATAAAGCTCAAGCCAGGCACATGGCCACCCAGCATATAACAAAACAAGGCTCAAACCCTTATAAGTCAAACTCCTACAGTCCCAGCCTGAGGCCAGAGGGCCCACCCGCAAGCAAAAACACTGCAACTACAAAGGGCACTATTGCAGCCCACAACCCAGCCCAGCAGGAAACAACCTAGTAGAACAAGTCCAAAGTCCATGTACACCGTGGCCCAATGAAACCGACCAGAGGCATCCAGGAAAGAAACCCCCCTGAATCCCCAGGTCGTCGACAACATCCTCTGCACAGTGCCATGCACACGACAGGAATGACATAATGCAGTTGCAGCGAGCAGACCGACTCTAAGATACCAAAGAGCCCTGCGAGTAATTGCAGGGATACTTCGCGGAGTGCCTCCTCAACAGCCCTTGGGCGATAGCCCTCTTCATGAGTCTGCTTATTCCGCTCCTCCCAGATCCGAGCAATGATTCCACTAATAAGCCTGGATTCTGGTTCACAGCTCCTCTGCCTTGGGCGTTGGGTCCAATAGTTGATTGCAGCAACGAGGGAGTTCGCTGATGCCTCAGCTCTGAAACCAGCAAGATCCCAGACAAGGGCAGTGTACTGGTACAGCCAAAAAAGATGGTCCAGAGTTTCCTCTGCCATCGCACACAGTATACAACGAGAGACCAGAGAGATCCCTCTACGCTGAAGTAAATCGTGGGTAGGAAGAGCCCGTCAGATTGCCCTCCATGCGCAGAAACTGTTACGTGGTATAGCAATAGCGTTCCAAATAAAGGGCGCCCAGCTGCACTCTTCCGCTGTCGACCTGATGGCGTTCCATCTGGATTTTAGGGAGAATAGCTTCCCAATGGGAGTCCAGCAGATCACATCCTGACCTCCCTCAATCGGCATGTCCAGAATAGATTGCCAGATGTCATGCATGTCGAGCGTGGTTCGTCTTGGAAGTCTCCAACAGTCGTCGACGATGAAGCGGCTAACAGGGCACGAGATGTCACAGTCCAATTCCAAAATTAGACGCTGAGCCACTATAGGATGAATGCTCCTAACAGAGCTCGCAATCCATGGATGTAGGAAGAAAAATGTGTTCCTTCCCCCTCCCGCCCCCAATCCGATATTGCAATAATGGCCTTGTGACGTCCCTGAGCTTGAAAATGCACCGCCACGCTTAGGAGGTAGACTTCGGCAGTCGCGAACTCCAGATGGAACGGTCCTTCAAATACTTCCTCCTCATCCATTTGACCCAAAGGGAACGCCCCGAACTCGGGTACGCTACCAACAATAGCATCACAAGCCTAATTACACAAATCACAGAATAAAAGACTGTAACTAGGCTCACCTCTAGGATCTCGATGCGCGGCTAGAGACTCCGATTCCCGCACCGGAAACTGACTGCAC